>SKCR01028355.1:0-237183 GCA_019454045.1 Zanthoxylum bungeanum
TTTCTTTGGTTATAATACTTACTTTATCCAAAAATATATATATATATATATATATATATATAAAAGACACATTAACTGTCAAACAGTTATACAAACTGTCATACAGATAGTCTTACTTTGTCCTTAGTAGATCATATCTAATGCACGACTAATGAGAGTATCTCACAAGTCTCTTAGTTTTATATCATATAAAAACTTTATTCATATATATCAGAGACTACTCCCACTGCTTTCACGGAAAAAAGAAGACTTAAGTAAACATTTTACTTCAATAACATCTCATTATTAATTTAATAATGATAATATAGTTATGATATATTGCACTAGAAAGAAATTTGTACTCTCCCACTGACCCTACTGACAAATACGTATTCTCTATACTTCGATAAAACCAGACAATCTGACTGATATCAAAATCAGAGAACACGGATTTCCGGAAAGCTTATATGAGTCTACAATAGGCTCCATAAGCTAGTATATCAAATTGTGATCTTAGCATAATACAAACTCTAGGCCCATTCTAGAATGAATTCTTCAAACAAAGAAATCACGACGGATCTCTCATTCGAAGAAATCACTCAAGAACGCCACTTTGCATTCTTTAGCCAAAATACAAAGTTTAATATCAACATTAACCAACAAATCTTTAATTGTTCAATCAGTGCGACTAGAGACAAGTTCCTCAGAATCTACAATAGATCGCTGAGTATAACCTTTCTCACTGTCATACTATAAAGTTCGAACCTTTATCAAGCTCACTTTGCTTTTGCTGCGCAAACAATTTGCACATTTTATGAACTATTCATAACGAAAGTCTAATCAAGTTTAAAACTTGATCGTAGTAAGCTACGAGTAATTTTATATCTATGGTTGGCTAAGTTCCGGAATCGATATCAAATATCGCTCCCACTATAAGCTATAGGATAATTTTCTTCGATAAGAAAACATGAGAATCATTAAGTATACACGTTAGTTTACAGCCATATTTTAAAACGGGGATTTTCCTCTGGAAGCTATAATCTACATCAAATGTAGAATTTTAATCTAAATCATTTTCTAAACAATTCAATTCTACCTATAGAAAATATAACTCAATTTAACAATTAAATTTCCGTTATATTTTCATTAGCGTAGTACCGAAAATTTAAGAAACATATGTAGATAACATGCATGTGCGAACATTAATGTAACATCCCCGATCTGGAAGATGTTATCGGTAGGGGATATATATGCTAACCCCAAAAGCCTCTGACTATCTGACTGTACTCTAACTATTCGAATGCAATGTCATACATGAAGACTATAACTCGACTGGACAATATAAATACTTTTACTTTAAAAAAAAACTGAATGTTCACAATATCATTTTCTTATAACTCTTTTTTAAGGATTATCTATACAGACTAAATGACACTAACAATTGCATACGACTACTTTGACTTGAGATGGACTCTTATGCTTTGTGACTTAATGCTGGTGGACTCCATCCCTAGTGACTGCATCAGTATCCATCCTCCCGAGCTCGTCCTCCGAGAATCCTGTCAAACATAAAGACTGGAGGGGGGGTTATATCGCTATACGATCTAAGTGAGTGGACTAAAAACTGAAAACTGATATAAAAATCTTTTAGCTTTAAAATCATATTTTCAAAACATCTTTATATGAAAACTTGTTTTCCAAGACTTCGTATTTCGGAAAACTGCCTTTAAAACTCTGGTTTTTGAAAATTGTTTACTAAAGTCTGATTTCTGAAAACTGTTTACTAAAAACTGATTTTCTGAAAACTAATTACTGGAAATCTGAAAATCTTATACTGAAAATCTGAAAACTAAAAACTGCTATACATCCAAGACCACAACTCAACTGGATGTACTCTATGCCCAGGACCACAACTCAACTGGACATCTCTGAGGCTGGTGGTGCCCTACGTCCAGGACAACAGCTCAACTGGCAACGTAGAGCTCTACACCCAGGACAACAGCTCAACTGGCAATGTAGCCACCACTAGAACTGGGGGTGCGGATCAATGCTACCGCCCCAGCTCTGAAACCAGGATTTCGGGGATCTGTCAACCCTAGTCCTGCTCTGAGGATTTGAGAGCGTCCCATCAGTCCTCCACATGTGCACATGTCTCTGAATCCGTCAATTCCACTGTATCTCAAGTTAAATACTGGGGTGAGGTTTTACCTCATGCCACGAAATAAATAAAAACTCATGTTTTAAAATTTTTCTGTGTAAAGCACTACTAAAACATATCATAAAACATAAATGTCATGTAATAACAGCAATAAAGAAGTCTAACGCCCTAAGGCATAAAAATAAGTCTGATATCAAAATACGATATGAAAATCGGGTAAAAAGGAAAGTGTCCACTCACGGATTTGGGCTTGACGGTATCTTTTCACGACGTCGACGGTGGTTGCGAGTTCTGACGTTGATTATAAGAATAAAGGGATTGTTAGAACAAAGATAAATATTTAATGAACTTATAAGAATAAATGAACCAGAATTTTCCAGTTTTTGGGTCAGATTTGGAATTTTACTGGGAGCAATTGGTAAAGAATTTGGACTTGAAATTTTTATGGATGAATCCCCTATGAGTCTACTTTACCCCAAATTTTACGGATCCTAAATTCAATTCTCAGGAACTCTGTAAAAAAACTGATTCTACCAGCTGTTCAGCAGGGACAGAATCAGATCAGTCCCTGCTGATCACTCCAATTCGAAACTCCGCCAAAAATCTTATTAAGTCCAATGGTTCTGAATTTTTTATATGTCCGGATCCTATGTGTCTAGTTTATTTTGGCACTGACGGCTCATCGTTTGGACACCCGAAACTCATTTTAAAAATCAAAAACCGAGCCTAGGTCATCAGGTCACAGGTGCAGACTTTACTGCCGATCAGTTGACTTTGGAGTTTTTTCTACATAAGCGTCTTAAGTCCAAAAATTCTGAATTTTGGATATATTACTACCTTATATGTCTAGTTTATCCAGAAACTTACGCTTCATCGATCAGACATCACAAACGTAACTTATAAGCAATTCTTCACAGCTTATCCGGAAAACATCCTAAACCAAATCGCCATGTAACTTCCTTATTTCGCCTTCTTATCTAATTCCGTAAATCTAATAACCCCCAACAGAATTGTAACCATTTTAAGCACCATTTATAACATGTGAATTGTGTTTTTTTTTTCAATTAATTGAAGTGTGGCATTATATCGAACACTTGGTGTGTGGCATGCCTAAATCCCCTCATTCTTATAACCTTAGTAACTCTACTACCCCCATTTTACATAACCTTAAACCTACCATTTCACTTATTTCTAATCATCCAACAATCATCCAATTCCATTATTCTTTCATAATCAACAAACTTGAAATAACAAACTAAAATCATCCAAACACCCATTTCTTAACTAATTAACTACTAATTTGCAACACATAACAAGCTTCTATAACTACCATATCAACAATTTGCTAAAATCTCATAACTTGGAAATTTGGGTTTAGTTCTTTACCTTATTTCTTTTGATTCCCAACTCTTCCATAAAGCTCCATGGATGCCAAACCTTCTTTGCTTCTCATTCTCTTCTCTTCTTTCTTCTTTTCCTTCTTCTTCTTTTCTTTTTTCTTCTCTTCTTCTCTCCTTCTCTTCCTCACAGTTTCTTCTTTTCTTTTTCCCTTCAATTTCGTTTTTAATTCTTGAGAAATAGTGAATAGTAGGTCCTTTTTATAGTGGACCCAATTGTTATTTGGAAATTTGGGGAAAAGAGTAGAAAAATCTAGAAAATTGGAGAATTCTCCATTTAGCCCCGAAATTACTATTCATCCAGAATTTGACTTGCGTTTTTGACCTGATTCTAGTCCGAATTTGGAAAAATGTTTAACGCAGAAGTTGTAGGTCTCGGTCTTAGATTTCCGAAGATATAAAATTTGATAAAAATCAGAGGTTGTATGAAAAAGTTATGCCCCAAATACTATGGGTAGTACAAAGGGGCACATGGTACAGTCTCTTCCCGGGACTTCGGAAATTTTACCGATCATCTTCAAAGTCGTTCCATGAGCATATATAAGTCCAAACATAGTTTATTTTACATACTTTCATCTCGTACGTAACGGTATCACTGTAGACGTAAGGACTACCGGTCGTTACAAATTCTCCCCCCTTACATATGATTCGTCCTCGAATCCTCTCTGATGTCTACTCGTGATCTTCTTTCTTCGCGAATATCCAAGACGCTATTAAACTCTTCCTTCTTTTTGCCAACCCTTGATGACTATTAAATCTTTCCTCATTTCTCTTTCTTAAGTCCTCATTCTGCAATACTTCTGCTGAGTACTTTTGATTACTGACCTTTTGTTCTTTTGCTAAACCCCACACTCCTTATCTCTAAGATTTCCTTCCTTATAGATTTCCACTTATACCCCATGATTCCTTAACTTGAGCAAATTCTTAATAACTAGTCTCTTAGTTCTCACCGAGGATTCTAATATCTCTTATCTCTCCCGGATATTTCTCTATTCCACTTGTTCAACTTAACCTTAACATTGGCTTTCATTATTCAACTATCAACTCCTTAGATTCCTTTACAACCCTTAATAGTCTTTAGATTTTTCTTCTTTAATGACCATTTGTTATTAACTTGTTTCATCGTCTCTCCGTACTATACTACAAATCTACCAAACCACTCGTATCCGCTACTAAAATTATCCCAAGCCTGCAGTGGCTTAATTTTCTTGAATTAGAGTTGAGTTTCTTATTTCTTTCCCGTCTCCCAAAAGTTTTGCCTGATCATCCGCGAATTACATCTTTACATCACATCTCTTTGATCTTTCTTTTCTATTCTTTTGTCTCATCTTATCTTCTATACTAGTATCAACCATCTCGTTGTTTTATTTTTGTACTTCTTCTCTATTTGCATCTACTATAAGTCATCTCTTCTTTTTTTTACTTGAAGGACATTTGTCCTCATATGTTCTTGATTATCCTTAACATTGTCATTTATATTTTTATCATATACTTAGGTATTACTTCTTCTTTTGTTACTTTATCTAATGTTTCCTCTTAGCATTTATCATTTGGACTATCTTTTCTTTTCTTATATTACTACTCTTGTACTTGCTCCAGAAGTATCTCAAGGTTGTACTTCCTGCTCCATTTTTTATCGGTATCGGTCGAGGGTTAGGAGGGTGGGAGTTAATTTCGTACTCTTGGTGCTTTGATAATATATGCCCTTATCTAGAGCTTTCGTGTATAACTGTCTGATGTATTTTCCTACACTGGGTTTTACGACCAAAACCTCTACCTTTTCTGACTTTACTCCCGGTCATTCTTATCAATTACTCGCTTTACATCTTATACAAGTCTCTCTCTAGAAGTACCCTCTGTCATAATCCTTCTATTATCTTCTCATCCTTTCCATTGCTTAATTTCTTGCAGATACTAAATTCTTCCTTTGGGTACTTCGTTAATCCTTTTTATTATCTTTTCTTAGGAACTTATTCTATTGCAAAAATTCCTTTCTAATCCTAGTCTTTCGACTCCTTATTCTTTGGTCCATACATTACATTTTTCCTAAAATCTTTCTTTTCTTTATACCACGAGGTTCTTTTATAAGTTACTCACTATATCCCTACGAATCCTTCTCAACATAGTGTTAAACCTTCTTTTTTTTTCAAGTTCCTAGTCCATGATTCTTTAGATTCATCACCTAGTTATCGATCCATCTCGTGATTTGTTTGATCTTCAATTGTTCTCCTTTGCATGTTCTTTCCTTTACTAAGTTCTAGGGTCCTACAACTATCATTGATTCAATTACTTCCTTGCTACTCCTCAAAATCCTCATACCATCTGCATATTCTGTTTCCTTACCATACTTCTTACTATTAAGACTATTTTTGAGTCATTTTTCTATTTGTTTCTTAAATTTCAACCTTCTGTTCTTGCTATAAGCCTTGATTTGATCACTTTGTCCTATTGTCCATACTGATACTCTTATCACTTTCTTAAATACCTCCAATCTTATAAGCTTATTCTTATACTTATTCTGAATCTTTACTGGCTCAGCTTATCTGTGGTTTCTATGATATCTAACTTTATGTGATCCTTTGCTGAACTAGTATTCCTTACTCTGACTTCCTTAATCTTTGAACTGTCTTAGGTTTTCCTTCTTTATATTCTCAAAACTTCTTTGATCTTTCTCCTAGGTGGATGTTCCTGTCAAAATCCTTCTTATTTCTTAAAATAGAACCTCATTGGGTTTTTCTCACAGTCGTCTATACCAATTGAGTTGTTGACATCTCACTAGTCCTTTTCTTTATGCCTCAGAAAGTTTCTTTATCCTTGTTCTAGTACTTTATGTCCTGATGGAGTCTATTGCTCATGTAGGATAGGTATGAGATAGGCTCTATCAGGATAACTTCTTTAACTGATATCTCGAAGAGTGAAAATCTGGGTAGTAAAAGTTCTATTTATTGGATCTCTTGACTATGAGGAGCTAACTATTATTCCATCGTCGTTTCAATCTGGTTTTTTCATCTGGTTTGCCTACAAGTTGAGTTTTGAAGGACCTAAAGTCTCTCTTTCTCTATTGGTATGTTGTGACCATTAGAAAATTCCTTGATCGTCCTTGATTTTCTTACTTTTCCCATCTTATAACGGTCTTTGGTTAATCATAGGATTCGCTACCTATACGAGATGGTTTTAGGAATATTGAATCGATTCGGAGGAATTCTTCTAAGTAAGAAGGGCATCTTACTTGGGGAAGAACCTTTTCTTCGATCTATTCATCTTCTATTCTGTTCTAATCTTACCATACTTATCTTTACTGCTAGCCTTGGTATTATCCTTTATTACTTAACTCTATGTCTCTAATTCATACTTCCATAGATTCCTTCATTTCTTATATGTTTCTATTTCCCTATCTATATCTACTTCTGGATGTCACTCATGCTCCCCAAATCCTTATTTTTCATCCTTGCTATAGGTTTCGGCTATGGCTCTCTATTTTACGCTTTATATTGTTGCTTTGTTACTCCTAACTCTCTTTTTATCCTTACAGGTCTATCCTTGTATATTCTCATGGTTTCCTACTGACTTTGAACTGATCTGCCTTTCAGGTTTCTAAGTGCATTCTTATCTTATCCCTTATGGTCACCTATGCCTATGAGATAGACTCTATTAGGATGTTTCCTTTATCTGGTCTCATTGAAGAATTCGAAAACTAGGTAATCTAAGATTTTATCTTGGAAGAATCTCTTGAGTATGAATGGAATCTTAAGTCTGCTAGGCAACTCTAATACTTGTTGGGGCTTTCGTTACTCTCTTTTACTGCTATGGGTTCTAGTGTTTTGTTTACTACTATGTTTCTATATCCTCTATCTTGTCTTACTTCTCTTCTACTTTATTTTTTCTCTTCCTAGTCCTTTAGGTGGATATCTTTAGGCTTTTCTATTTCATTCTATCTCTATACATCTCTGTTTCTAACCGGTTCAAGCATTTATGTATCTTTTCTTCTAGCTTTTTCTTTTCTCTTTTGCTCTCTTTTCAACTTTCTTTGAGACTTATCAATCTGGCTCCCTAGGTTATTCGGAACTTCGGAGAATAGTCTATGATGACTACGGAATGATTTCTTAACTAGAGTGAGGAAAAAGAATTCAAATAGCTAGGAAATATTTACTAACCTGTCTGTGAAGCTTTGAGGACGTACTTGAGGATCAGATACTGGAGAGGTAGTGCCTCATATACGGCTATCCCGGACATACTACGTATACAAGACCCCAGCACTCTACCCACTGCAGTCACTGACTCCCTAAACCATGCTCTGATTGTTGGGTTTCTAACGTCATCCGAAGATCAATTTAAGCATAAAATCATGTGAATACAAGAAGAAGTATATCAGAAATATACTTACAATGATCAGATGTAGGATGTGTGTAGAATAAAAATTTGCTTTGAGAAGTTCCTCCAAGCTCCTCTTTGAATGATGAATCCAAGCTCCAAGCTTTGAGATTTGAGATTTCAAGTTCTTGGGATTGGTTTCCCTATCACCTTATATGATTCTTGTGGTGTGCTAGCACTTAGAAAAATTGCAACAATTCTTACTTCTCTTCTTGATGAATTCGGCCAAGCCAAAATAGGGAGAGAGTTTGGGCGTGAAAGAGAGAGAGCAAGATGGAGTGATTTTGTTGACTTGTATATTTGATATTCAAAAAATCAAATGATATACCAAAATCTAATAATTGGTAAAAGTCCATCACCTTATCTACTTGAGTGTAAAACAAGTTTCCATCAATTCCTACAGTAACTTCCATCACCATAAAGGTAAATGATTGACTAGTGATGTGACTTGATGTGACTTGTGGGCCCCACTTGAATTCAAAATCTGAGTGGGCCCGCAAACACTCTCGGGCTCGGGTTCGTTAATTCCGAATTAACGAATTTTCCGTTGCGACGTAATTAAATCAAATTTGATTAAATAATTATGCCTAGCAAAATTACTATTCACGTCGCTTGCGAATTAATTCGTTCGCCCGAATTAAAATCCAATTTTAATTCCGTTATGAAATCTAATTTTATTTAATATATCGAATATATTATTTTATCGATTAATTCCAAATTAATGGTTCTCTCTCTTCAAATAGTATTTTATCCCAGATAAATCTCTCTGCAATTAATCCTAGATTAATTATGTTCGAATCATACGTCATCGGTGAATCTTCCGGAAGCGACCCATGAGATTCCCGGATATGTTAGCAGTAAATCCAGTCGTCGGACTATCCGAACATGTGCGTACCTCGTACCACGTTTTTACCGATTTACGAGACATGGTTGGCTTCTAGCAAAGCACCGTGCCTACCCAATTCTCCAGAAATATTCTTAAAGGAATATATAATCTATGTCAGACGTAGTATACGTAATATTGCGTATTGCGATCCAGTATCTGATGTCACATGCAAGGTCTGGGGCTGGAAAAGTGTATGCCCCGTACGAAGCATATATCGGATCACAAGCAACTAGTCTCTTTAATCAGATAATCATGACCTTGTCATATTATCCCGATGGTTGCAACCCATTAGTTACCATTCTGTATCCCTACGTGATCATCATCTTCTATGACTGAAGTGATACTTCCATCTTTACATCACACCACAACCCAATACACGAACGATTCTCAATAAACCCAGAAGAGGCGTACACGAACCTGTTAAAGTCCCGGACGACCAAACCAAAGCGTATTGATTGTCGCAAGTACTAGCGATGCAAGTCTCAGGTTAAGACCAAATACACCTACCCTGAAGCGGATTCCCATAGACACATAGTCATACTACCAATGGGATTCTGATGGGTCTATCCAGAGCAAAGCTGTTTTTCCGTACCATCGGTAAACACAACCTCCTATCACACTTACATAAGTATCCAATACTTAAATATATGAGAACTATACTGTTACGCTTCCATAACACCACAAGTACAATACTAGTCTATTCCACATTATCGATGTCCAGTCTCGATAATACTACGACTAGGGATATTTAATGATTAAACCTTTATGGATTGATATTGTCTCATATCTTATAATCCGGAACTAATCATAAGGACTTTTATCATTTATATATTATTTAAGTAATCAAATTACAAAATGATAAATACAATTTCCATTGTCCACATAGTTAATTGTTCAAAAACCACAATGTCTTTTACAAATAGTGACACTATGGGTCATAATTGTCCAATAATCTCCCACTTGGCCTATAGCCAGTCACTCAAGCCTCTAACACCTGAACTATGTACATGTCGCTCAAACTTTTGCTGAGGAATAACTTTCATCAGCGGATCTGCTATGTTGTCCTCTGATGCGACCTTCTCGACCACGATGTATGATCTCACGAATCAAATGGAAACGTCGAAGAACATGCTTGGATCGTTGATGAGACCTTGGTTCCTTAGCCTGCGCTATAGCCCCGTTATTGTCACAATACAATGGAACAGGCTCAGTTGCTAACGGAACGACTCCTAATCAAATTAGGAATTTACGGATCCAAACTGCCTCTTTTGCTGCTTCAGCTGCAGCAATGTACTCCGCTTCTGTTGTTGAATCGGCAACAGTCTCTTGCTTGGAATATTTCCAGCTTACTGCTCCGTTATTCAAACAAAATATGTACCCGGATTGTGACTTACATTTGTCTTTATTAGTTTGGAAACTTGCATCGGTATACCCAGTTACCTCAAGTTCTCCATCTTCATAGATTAAGAAAGCATCCTTAGTTCATCTAAGATACTTAAGGATATTCTTAACCGCCATCTAGTGACCATCACCTGGATCGGCCTGATAGCGACTACACATGCTCAAAGCATATGAGACATCATGTCGCGTACATATCATGGCATACATGATCGATCCGACTGCCTTGTGAACGAGATCCGACTCATGTTGTCTCTCTCATCTTGAGTTTTAGGACACATTTCCTTAGATAGAGTGACACCATGTGACACTGGTAACAGTCCCCTCTTGGACTAATCCATGTTGAATCTCTTCAACACTTTGTCAATGTACGTGCTCTGGGAGAGTCCAAACAGCTTTCTAGATCTATCCCGGTAGATCTTTATTCCTAGAATAAAGGCTGCTTCTCCCAGATCCTTCATGGAGAATTTTAATGAAAGCCAAGCTTTCACCGATGTTAACATGGGAATGTCATTGCCAATAAGCAATACATCATCAACGTAAAGGACAATGAATGTCAGTGCGCTCCCACTAACCTTCTTATATACACAAGGATCATCCTCGTTTTGAACGAAATCATATTCTTTTATGATCTCATCAAAACGTTGGTTCCAAGAACGCGATGTTTGCTTTCAATCCATAAATAGATCGATTTAACTTACAAACCTTGTTTGCAAGTCTTGGTACGACAAAACCGTCAGGCTGTTGCATATAAACATCCTCCAAAAGGTTTCCGTTAAGGAAGGCGGTTTTGACGTCCATCTACCATATCTCGTAATCGAAATATGCAGCAATAGCAAGCATAATCCGAATGGATTTAATCATGGCAATGGGTGAAAAAGTTTCGTCGTAATCGACACCATGTCGTTGACGATACCCCTTCGCTACAAGCCTAACTTTATATGTTTGTACTTTTCCATCCATGTCGGTCTTCTTCTTGAAGACCCATTTGCAACCAATAGGCTTTACGCCTTCTGGTGCATCAACCAGTGTCCAAACTTGGTTGGTGTACATGGAATCCATTTCGGACTTCATGGCCTCTTGCCATAAAGCGGAATCGATATCTTGTATCGCTTCCTCATACGTAGCCGACTCGTTATCCTCAATGAGATTGATATCCACATGAGGTGAGATCAGAAACCCATACCTCTCAGGTTATTTTCTGACTCTCTCCGACCTATGCGGTTCTTGTGTATTCGAAGATTGTGATACAGTTTCATCCCTGATGAATTGTTCATGTTCCGTTAAGGATTCTATGCCAAGAACAGTATCACTCCGATTTTCATTGAGTTCTACTTTCCTCCCACTAACCACTGCATTTAGGAATTCATTCTCAAGGAAAACCGCATGTAGAGCAACAAATACTTTGTTCTCTTGTGGGTGATAGAAGTAATATCCTTTGGTTTCTCTAGGATATCCTACAAATAGGCATTTATCTGATTTTGGTTCAATTTTGTACCTTCCAAACTTTTGACGTGTGCCTATCATCCTCAAATCTTCCGGAATGAGAAACCCGGTTTCTTTCCTGTCCATATTTCATACGGAGTCTGTTGAACAGACTTTGACGGAACCTTATTCAAAATAAGTATTGCACTGTTCAATGCATATCCCCAGAAGGAAATAGGTAGCTCTGTGCGACTCATCATAGACCTTACCATGTCTAACAAAGTTCGGTTTCTCCGTTCAGACACACCTTTTAATTGCGGTGTTCCGGGAGGAGTCCACTGTGAAAGAATACCATATTCTTTCAAGTAATTAAGAAACTCATTGCTTAAGTATTCGCCATCACGGTCCGACCATAATGTCTTAATACTTTTACCGGTCTATTTTTCTACTTCGTGTCGAAACTCTTTGAATTTCTCAAAGGTTTCCGACTTGTGTCTCATAAGATACCCATAACCATAACGCGATGCATCATCCGTAAAGGTTACGAAGTATTCATATCCACCTCTAGTCTGGCTAGACATGGGCCCACAAACGTCACTATGAACGAGGGCTAACAGTTCGGTGGCACGTGCACCTTTACCGTTAAAAGGTGATTAAGGCATTTTTCCTAATAAACAAGATTCGCATACGTCATATGAATTTGGATCAAATCCGTCCAAGTACCCACTCTTCGAAAGTGTGGATATACGTGTCTTGTTAATGTGTCCCAGACGACAATGCCACATATAAGTTTCATCTTTATTACTTATTTTAAGCCTTTTGTTTGTTACATTATATGTTTGAGATTGATTTATATTCAAAATATAAAGATCATTATTTACATCAGCAATGCAAATCTCTATATCATTTTTATACATAAAACACCCAGTGTTTCTAAATACAAAAGTATAGCCACATTGGGCTAACATAGATACAGAAATAATATTCATAGTCAAACTAGGTACATAATAACAGTTTGTAAGTTTAAGTACATGCCCCGAGGGCAGTTCCAAAACAAAAGTGCCAACTGCCAAAACGGCGACTTGTGTCCCATTTCCAAAGCGGAGGTCAATCTCTCCTGAGGCCAGTCTCCTGCTAATCTACAGATCCTTCACATCAGTACATATATGAGTACCACAACCAGAATCAAAAATCCAATTTTTAAAACTAGTAGTAGACATGTTTATTTCTATAACAAACATACCTGAAGCTGGTGCCTTGCCCGCTTTGATTTCCTTCATGTGTGCCTTGTACTCGCGGCAGTCACGCTTCCAGTGACCCCGCTTCCCGCACTGCAGACATACATCTTGGGAGGATTTGTCCTTACCCTTCCCAGAAGTTTTTGACGATTTGGCCTTGCCTTTCTTCTTCTTCTTCTTTACACCACCAGTCGCCTTAGGCCAAGCCCTCGAAGACTGAGATGTTGAAGTAAAGTGCGCCTCGCGCTTCTTGCCCTTTAGGAGCTCTTTTTCTGCTTCACGCAGTGTTGACATCAACTCTCCAAGAGTTTGGTCTTGGTTCATCATATTGTAGTTCATGATGAACCCACTCCAGTTGTCGGGGAGAGACTGTAAGATCAAATATATAGAAGTCTCAGCCTCGAAGACTATGCCCAGCTGTCCCAACTGTTCAATGTCAGCAATCATCTGCGACACATGGTGCTCGACAGATGTACCCTCTGACATGCGAGCGCGAAAGAGCTTCTTCTGCAACTCATATCTCTGCGATCTAAGATTAGATCGATGAAGATCATGCAACTTCGCCATCATCTGATAGGGATCCAATCCCTTGTTCTGACGACGGAATTGTTGAGTCATAGCAGCAAGCATTATAGATTGAGCAGTGAAGTTGTCATCGCTATGAGTCTTCCAAAGCTCTAGCCCAACTATCTGATCAAATCTAGGCTTAGGCCCAAGAGGTCTCTCTATAGTGTAGAGCAACTTCTCGGATCCCATGACAATCTTGAGATTCATGTCCCAGTCTTGAAAGTCCACGCCATTAAAGACATTGTCGCCCATGATAATATCTCTAATGCTCAACTTTCCTATCATCTTAATTGCAATAGTCAAACTATTCAATTAACGATGTATGAGTACAGTCTAACTGTTACAAGAAAAATAATAAAATATTAGTCCAACTAATAAATATAATTGACGAAAATATTTTGAAAGCGCGTAAAGCCAAGTATTTGAACGAAATTGCAAATTCAATACTGGCCTCCCACTATTTTTCGGCGAGCCTCTAACCCTCTGTTGAGTACTCGGGAAACCTAGTTTCCTAGTGGGCTAGGATCCCGTTAAATAACACACAACCTTGACTTTGGCCAACAAGCTGTATAATATTTAACTAGGTAGATCTCTAAGATCAATTGGATCTTATCCAATTCCTAGATCCGGTAGGTGGACCTCCAAGTCCGAAACATATAAACAATATATATGCCAATATATCCAATATATTTTCCTAACCTTTTTCATCTGAATCAACTAAGCCTTGGCTTTGGCTCAACAAGCTTAATGATTCCAGTTAAGCGGGACCCATTGACTTTGGAAAGCTTCGTAATCGATGTCGATGGACAAGAAGTGATCTTGACTTTGGCCAACAAATCACAACTTGGCCCATTAAGCCCAAAGCCTTCATGATTCAAACACATCTGCGATGGACAAAGGTCTTGGCTTTGGCCAACAAACCAGTGCCAATCTTGGATCTTGAGAATGAATCACTCAATGGAAGGAAAACGCTTAATATTTGTTGAGGGTTTTTCGCGTAAATTGGTAACCAATTTATTATCTTTGATTAGGTCTCATCATACACCCTTAAGCATGCATTCTAAAATCATAATAAGGCGCGGTAAATAAATTAATAATGATATGCGGATGGATATCTCACAAATTATTCCTAGAACAAATCACTCTATTTCCTCTCCCCGGCTAGCACTATTCTAACTTCTACCAAATTACATAATACAATTAAAGAAACGTCATTAACATTGAGGGGAATTAGGTGAGAAGAGAATTACAAAGAATCGAGAGATAAGGCTGGACACGCAGGTCCAATTTAATAAATTCTAAATTTACAACAATTTCCAAAATTTCCATTTCCCTTCTAATATCCATCCGATATACATTATTCATACAATACATCCATGTATTCACACAAAGCATGTTATTCAATCAATCTAATCCAATTAATTAATCTTTGAATAATGTGATCATCCAATGTTCAAACAACGATTTGATTTGCACGAGTCCAACTCGTTTAAGAATAAGTACTCAAAGTACGAATTCTTGAATTATATCGAACTACAATTTAAATCTATTTTAATTTGTATTCAATAATAATTCTATATTTAATTCCAAATTAAATAATTACACTTTTTAATGCGTCTTTACGACTTAGATTCTAAATCTAATCTTAATGGGTCTCAAAGCCCAATTAACATCCAATGTCAATTTAATTAAAGTCTAATGGGCTTTCAATTAATTTCTTAAGGCATGGGCTTTGGTCAATATAGGTCAAACCCAAATACCAAGGCCCAAGTAAAGAATCACCCTATTTGCCAAGAAATCAATTTTGGCCCATTAGGCCCAATTAAATGTTTAAAGGTCCATTTGTTAGATTTGGACTTAATGGAATGGTTTAGGCCCAATTTGGATCCAATCCAATTGTCCTAAACCAACTTGGCCCAACCAAGCCCATTAGGCCCAAATACAACATTTTTAGCCCAATTCCAAATTAAGCCCAATTAATTAAATTCTAATTTTCCAAATTTCAAAATTTAATTAATTAAAGTGTATTGCATTAATTAATTATCTAAATTAATATTTC
The DNA here is from genome assembly GCA_019454045.1 of Zanthoxylum bungeanum. Classification (NCBI taxonomy): domain Eukaryota; kingdom Viridiplantae; phylum Streptophyta; class Magnoliopsida; order Sapindales; family Rutaceae; genus Zanthoxylum; species Zanthoxylum bungeanum. The sequence goes on from SKCR01028355.1 coordinate 15,479, forward strand.
CAAAATACTAATTTAATCAATTAATCATGCATTAATATTTTCAACATATGTCCAACATTATTGAAACAAAATCAACTCATTTTCATGCTTCTCAAGTCACGGCAATTGTGGGATTTTATATCCGATTTTGATTTCAATCCAATTAAATCACAAATCAATATTTATCATGTCTTTAAACTCATCCAATGATTTAAAAAACAAAAAATCACCATGACCTATGGTTATATATGCATTCGGCCAACACATCAAAATTGGGGAAAATAATCCAATTAATTTTTCATCAAATTGATTATGCATAACTCTAAGTTATCAACATACAAGCATACTTAAACAAACAATTTGATTAAAACATGCTCAAATCAAAAATACCCAAATTTTAGTATATAAACCCTAATCAAATTTCATGCTCAAATAGGCTCCATGATACCATTGTTGGGTTTCTAAGGTCATCCCAATATCAATTTAAGCATAAAATCATGTGAATACAAGAAGAAGTATATCGGAAATATATTTACAACGATCGGATGTAGGATGTGTGTAGAATAAAAATTTGCTTTGAGAAGTTCCTCCAAGCTCCTCTTTGAATGATGAATCCAAGCTCAGAGCTTTGAGATTTGAGATTCCAAGTTCTTGGGATTGGTTTCCCTATCACCTTATATGATTCTTGTGGTGTGCTAGCACTTAGAAAAATTGCAACAATTCTTCCTTCTCTTCTTGATGAATTCGGCCAAGCCAAAATATTGATTGATATTGTCTCATATCTTATATTCCGGAAACTGATATAAAAATCCTGCCAAACATAAAGACTGGAGGGGGGTTAGATCGTTATACGATCTAAGTGAGTGGACTAAAAACTGAAAACTGATATTAAAATCTTTTAGCTTTAAAACCATATTTTCAAAACATATTTATATGAAAACTTGTTTTCCAAGACTTCGTATTTCGGAAAACTGCCTTTAAAACTCTGGTTTCTGAAAACTGTTTACTAAAGTCTGATTTCTGAAAACGGTTTACTAAAAACTGATTTTCTGAAAACTAATTACTGGAAATCTGAAAATCTTATACTGAAAATCTGAAAACTAAAAACTGCTCTACATCCAGGACCACAACTCAACTGGATGTACTCTATGCCCAGGACCACAACTCAACTGGGCATCTCTGAGGCTGGTGGTGCCCTACGTCCAGGACAACAGCTCAACTGGCAATGTAGAGCTCTACACCCAGGACAACAGTTCAACTGGTAGTGTAGCCACCACTAGACCTGGGGGTGCGGATCAATTGCTACCGCCCAAGCTCTGAAACCAGGATTTCGGGGATCTGTCAACCCTAGTCCTGCTCGAGGATCTGAGAGCGTCCCATCAGTCCTCCACATGTGCACATGTCTCTGAATCCGCCAATTCCACTGTATCTCAAGTTACATACTGGGGTGAGGTTTTACCTCATGCCCCGAAATACATAGAAACTCATGTTTTAAAATTTTTCTGTGTAAGGCACTACTAAAACATATCATAAAACATAAATGTCATGTAATAACAGCAATAAAGAAGTCTAATGCCCTAAGGCAAAAAAATAAGTCTGATATCAAAATACGATATGAAAATCAGGTAAAAAGGAAAGTGTCCACTCACAGATTTGGTCTTGACAGCGTCTTTTCACGGCGTCGATGGTGGTTACGAGTTCTGACGTTGATCTATAAGAATAAAGGGATTGTTAGAACAAAGAAATATATAATGAACTTAGAAGAATAAATGAACCAGAATTTTCCAGGTTTTTGGGTCAGATTTGGAATTTTACTGGGAGCAATTGGTAAAAAATTTGGACATGAAATTTTTATGGATGAATCCTCAATGAGTCTACTTTACCAAAAATTTTACGGATCTTAAATTTGATTCCCGGAACTCCGTAAACAAACTGATTTATACCAGCTATTCAGCAAGGACAGAATCAGATCAGTCCCTGCTGATCACTCCAATTCGAAACTCCGCCAAAAATTCTTATTAAGAAGTCTAATGGTTCTGAATTTTTTATATGTCGGGATGTTATCTGTCTAGTTTATTTTGGCGCTGACGGCTCATCGTTTGGACACCCGAAACTCATTTTGAAAATCAAAAACCGAGCCTAGGTCATCAGGTCACAGGTGCAGACTTTACTGCCGATCAGTTGACTTTGGAGATTTTTCTACATTGGCGCTTAAGTCCAAAAATTCTGATTTTTGGATATATTACTACCTTATATGTCTAGTTTATCCAGATATTTACGCTTCATTAATCGGACATCAGAAACGTAACTTATAAGCAATTCTTCACAGCTTATCCGGAAAACATCCTAAACCAACATCGCCATGTAACTTCCTTATTTCGCCTTCTTATCTAATTCCGTAAATCTAATAACCCCAACAGAATTGTAACCATTTTAAGCACCATTTATAACATGTGAATTGTGTTTATTTTCTTCAATTAATTGAAGTGTGGCATTATATCGAACACTTGGTGTGCGGCATGCCTAAATCCCCTCATTCTTATAACCTTAAGTAACTCTACCCCCATTTTACATAACCTTAAACCTACCATTTCACTTATTTCTAATCATCCAACAATCATCCAATTCCATTATTCTTTCATAATCAACAAACTTGAAATAACAAACTAAAATCATCCAAACACCCATTTCTTAACTAATTAACTACTAATTTGCAACACATAACAAGCTTCTATAACTACCATATCAACAATTTGCTAAAATCTCATAACTTGGAAATTTGGGTTTAGTTCTTTACCTTATTTCTTTTGATTCCCAACTCTTCCATAAAGCTCCATGGATGCCAAACCTTCTTTGCTTCTCCTTCTCTTCTCTTCTTTGTTCCTTTCCTTCTTCTTTTTTTCTTTTTTCTTCTTTCTTCTCTCATTCTCTTCCTCACGGTTTCTTCTTTTCTTTTTCCCTTCAATTTCGTTTTTTAATTCTTGAGAAATAGTGAATAGTAGGTCCTTTTTATAGTGGACCCAATTTTTATTTGGAAAGTTGGGGAAAAGAGTAGAAAAATCTAGAAAATTGGAGAATTCTCCATTTAGCCCCGAAATTACTATTCATCCAGAATTTGACTTGCAGTTTTGACCTGATTCTAGTCCAAATTTAGAAAAATATTTAACGTGGACGTTGTAGGTCTCGGTCTTAGATTTCTGACGATATAAAATTCATAAAAATTGGAGGTCGTATGAAAAACTTATGCTCCAAATACTATGGGTAGTACAAAGGGGCACATGGTACAGTCTCTTCCCGGGACTTCGGAAAATTTACCGATCGTCTTCAAAGTCGTTCCATGAGCATATATAAGTGTCCAAACATAGTTTATTTTACATACTTTCATCTCGTATGTAACGATATCACTGTAGACAATAGTAATGACTACTGGTCGTTACAATTAAAATTGGATTATTATGGAAAATAAAATTGCTCGTATTTATAAATCGGACATAAATACGATCCGGATTGGCACTCCGAGCACCAACCCTAACAATTTAAAATTGGATTAAATATCAAATATCAAGCAAGAATAATGTAATGGATGAAGCATCAGACCCGCTCTGGTACCATTTTTGTTGGGGTTTTGGGCGAAAGGAGCAGCGGAAGCGCGGTTCGGGCGAAATCGTAATTTAAAACTTTTTCAAATTACCGAATAAATTATTCAATATCTAATATGAATAATTTATTCATATTTCACCTAGACCTATTTATTCAATATCAAATATCAACATAAATAAGATTGAAACGTCGCGAAACTTTTACGAAAATCGTTTTTTTACAAAATGACGCAAAATACGTTTTTTACCGAACCGACCACTCGACACTTATGGGGACTGCCCAGGTCATCCCCAATAGTGTCAGGGTAGTTCATGGGCTGCTCGACCAGTGACAGATTCACTGTTTAGGTAGCCGTCACCCGGTTGACTCAAAAGTCACCCGGTAACACCGTTTTTGGCCGTTTTCGCTTATTTCAACTTGGAAACAATTTCCGGTAACTGTTCCAACTCCCAAAACACATCCAATACATTAATATAACATCAAATACATCAACATATGCACTGAATTTTCCATATCTGATCCAGAACACAAATTAATGGTTTTTCATGCTTTAAATCTAATTTTTCAAGTTTAAATCAATTAATCAAAACACCAATTCAAACTCAACACACAAGAAAAACTCTAGAACAATTCTAGGCATAATAAGAGTGGCTATCACACTCTAGAATGACAACAAGGTTGTCCAACAATAAATTGAACTCAAATTACTATAATCTAGTTCAATATACATTTGCACATGCTTAAACACTTCCAATTCATCATCCAACAACAAAAGCCCCAAATTTATAAAAGGAAGAAACCCTAGAATCAAACTAGAAAGAATCAAGAACATGAAACAAGTTTTCAAGCGTAAGGGGATTGAAGATTACCTTTAATCTTTAATTTTTCCTAAGCTTTTCTTGATTTTTCTCCTCCTTTTCTTCATCATTTCTTGAAACCATTCTTGGAGCTTTTCTTTGTGATGTATTCGATCATGGTGTCTTAAAGAAGAAAGAGAAAACAATTTTCCCTTTTAATCTCTTTATGACCGACTTTTGGGTAAGGTAGGGCAATTTTGTCATTTTGAATTTTAATCAAATTAAATCCATTTACAATTTATAATAACAAATCAAATTTGGACAAAATAAACTGTAATTAAAACATGCCATGTTGACCAATAATAATTGGACAAATTCCATAACATTTATGGAAAAAGATTATTAATTAATAATTCAAATATTTAACAATTAAATATCCAAATAATTAATTAATGTAATTATTATTATATATCTATTTTTTATTTACAATAAATAACAAATACATATATTTATGACATGTGTCAAAAACTCATTTGACGAATAATTAATGTGTATCTAATCGTATTATGTATCAGATACAAATACACAATAATTATTATTGGACAAAATCCCCCTAAAGTATGTGTTATCGTTTAACCGATTAAACGATTTGAATTAACTCATTTAATCCGGTGAAGTATCATGAATAATCTGTATTATTCATATCGAGTTGCCCAAGTGCTCAACGAGTGCACTTCATATTGTGGGACTCTCTAAGTTTAGGTTTATCCGTCACGAAATCCAATTTCGTATCCATAATTCACCCACTCATGAATTATGACGACCACGGATAATCTTGCTAAACTATACAAGCTGAGGTCATTGCATATGTATAATCCCTCTGTCACAGGCTTTCCATATTATACTTGGGATATAGATGAGAACTTTAAATCCGTTCGGTATAATATAGTCGACTTTCAATTTACGATCTCTAAATAACACTCGGAACTGGTTTCCGAAGTTATACCACGGCCATGGATTTACTAGATCGTAAACATGTGAGGATGCATATGCCTTGTACACAAGACTGACGGATCCTATCTTGATACGTACTGGATATCATGAGTATCAGTCCACACCCAATGAACAGGCGGAGGTCTGATCATGAATAGATTGGTGACGTGACTGCCATCAAAGTGTGGGGGATAACTCATATATCCCACTGTGGTATCTCAAGTAGAAGGACCACCATGCTCACTCAACTCGAGAATATTCCTATTGACGTTGGTGTACCATCTATTAGAAAATCTTCAGTGAGTCGTTCAGTGTCTTATCAAATAAACACCTACATGTCTATACGAGTCTCCCGAGATTCATGGTTCATTGAGATAAACCATTAGACCAAGTCATGATATACGACATGTGCTGGTCTCAGCGGATTTTACTAACCGACCCGTGTTAGTAAATCTTGACCAGGAACTTTATTTAAGGATATACATCTTATAATGCGCTTCCCAATATCAATTACAAACTACGTTGTAACTGCACACTATATTGTAAATCCTAGGGTATTTATCTAATATACATGTATCACTGAACTAGATTCAATTTCGATATAATCGTAATAAGATATCTAATCATAATTAGATCGAATAAGTGTATAAAAGATAATAGTGCTACCATTAAATTAGTAATATTATGGAAAATAAAATTGCTCATATTTATGAATCGGACATAAATACGATCCGGGTTGGCACTCCGAGCACCAACCCTAATAGTAACGACCAGGGATTTTAACTACTGTTTCACCGTGAGATGAGTGTGACAAAATGTAAACAATGTTTGGAAACTTATGCCCTCGTGAGATGACTATCAGCAGATTCTTTGAGAATCCGATATTAGAAGTTACGATGCTCCAATACGAACAGCCCATGGTATATAGGCCGTAACTTTCTCATACAAACTCCGATTTTTATGAATTTTATATTTTCGGAAATCTGAGATTGAGATCTACAACTTTCTCGTTGAACATTTTTCCAAATTCAAACCAGAAGCAAGCCGAAAACGTAAGTCAAAATTCTGGATGAACAGTGCCCGTGGAACAATCTAGAAAAGTCTCAAAACTTCTTAAAATTTCCAAAACTTTCTTAATTAATTAATTTAGAAATTGATCCATAGTATAAAAAGGGATCACTATTCAATGTTTCACAAATTAGAAAACAAGATGAAGAAGAGTGGAAAACGTGAGGAAGGGGGGGAAAAGAGATAAGAAGAGAAAAAGAAGAAGAAGAAAATGGAGAAAAGAAAAGAAGAAAAGAAAAAGAAGAAAGAGGCAAAAAAATAGTTTGGCATCCATGGAGGTTTGAGAAATGAAGGAAAACTGACGCGGAACTCACTTGGAGGATTAGGCCAAACAAACCCCTCACAAAAGACAGAACCCCAAGAACCGCGAATTTGATTTTGTAGGAACAAAACTCTTACAAGGCCACAAAGAAGACCCACAAAGAACTTGTCTTTGAGAACCCTTAAGATGATTCCTTGAAGTGTTCTGCTAGCACTGAGACGCCACTAAGGTTGCCACGCCTTAGATAAGTCGATTGCATGAGATAAGGGGAATCCCTCCCTTAAGCAATTTAGGCAATAGCCAAGACTTCAAAATGAAGATGAAATTCGAAATTTGGTGATTAGCATCTTATTAAGATGAAATGAGTTTAAATAGTACAATGAAAGAAACCCTAATGGGTGCAAAATGACCAAAACACCCTATGTTGCTAACTAATGGCTATTAAAAGGCCATGCCCTTAATACACATTTAATAACAAACACAAAGTCAAAAGAAACAAAGACTTAATCAATAACAAACAAAGACTTAATAAATAACTTTGTCAAAAAAGTCTAAAGTAAAAACACAAAATCATAAAAGTCAACAAATGTGGAAAACTTTTCCAAATTTGTCTAAAGTTGTTTCTTTGCACCAAAAGTCCTCCAAATTCGTGGCTTCCATGTATAAAGGCATAATGATGTGTCATAAAGTCCAATAAGTCTTGTCTTGGTCGAATATTTAGTGTCGGGCTTGAATCGGCTTGATCCATTAAAAATATACTCGGCTTCACGATTATTGGTGCGTTACTCTGGTATGACTTGGGTCAAGTGAAATAGCTTTGGACCCACTCCATTGAAGCCCTCATGTGACGCCAATATGCCCCGGAGTTGTCTGTCACACTCGACCATGGCATTCTGCGCTAGCCCCGCCATTGCGTCTCTGATCTTCTTAGCTCTTTGGCGTGTGATTGGACCTGTTGGCAATTGCAAATGATCTAATGTTCCTTGAGTTGTTGGATTCATGTCATTCCCTCCCTCTTGAAAAGGATTCGACCTCGAATCTGTACCTGCATAAAAAAGAGTTAAGTCAGAAACATTAAATGTCGCAGACACATTATGCTCACCTTGTAAATCCAGCTTGTATGCATTGTCATTAATCCGTTCCAAGACTTGAAATGGACCATCCCCCCTCGGTTGTAGCTTGGATTTACGCTGTTCAGGAAATCTTTCCTTTCGCATGTGTACCCAAACCCAATCTCCAGGTTGAAATACCACACGTTTTCTTCCCTTATTGGCATGAGAAACATATTGTTTATTCTTTCGTTGTATGTGCTCTCTTGCTTTCTCATGTATGTGTTTCACCAAATCAGCTTTCTTTTTTCCATCTAACCCTGCATGCTCATCAACAGGCAATGGTAACAAATCTAATGGAGTTAGTGGTTGAAAACCATAAACAATTTCAAATGGTGAATAAGATGTGGAAGAAAGAATGCTACGATTATATGCAAATTCAACAAAAGGCAAACAATCCTCCCAAGTTTTCAAGTTCTTAGCGACAATAGTACGCAATAACTGAGTCAAAGTCCTATTAACCACTTCAGTCTGTCCATCAGTTTGGGGATGACAAGTAGTAGAATACAAGAGTTTTGTTCCTAACTTACCCCATAAAACTTTCCAAAAGTGACTAAGGAATTTAACATCACGATCTGAAACTATACTCCATGGAATCCCATGGAGTCGTACCACTTCTCTATAGAATAAGTCAGCAATGTTAGTGGCATCATCAGTTTTATGACATGCTATAAAGTGTGCCATCTTACTGAACCTATCAACCACTACAAAGATGGAATCTCTACCATGCCTAGTCCTAGGTAAACCCAATATAAAGTCCATTGATACATCTACCCACGGCTCACTAGGTACAGGCAACGGTGTATACAACCCATGAGGCATAACCTTAGATTTAGCATTTTTTCAAATCAAACATTTATCACACAAACACTCAATATCTCTCCGCATTTTAGGCCAATAAAAATGTTCACTCAATACCCCTAAAGTCTTAGAAATGCCAAAGTGCCCCATTAAACCTCCCACATGCGCTTCTCTAACTAACAACTCACGCATACTACAAACATGAATGCATAATCTATTCTCCCTGACATTATCCAGGCAGACAACAAACCAAATGACGCATTACAAGTACCAGAAGGGCCAATTACGAGGCAGAGGACCAAAAGACTCAGAGAAGCAATGGCGGGATTAGTTCAGAGTTTTATGGCCGGCTGCAACAAACAAATAGAGGCGCATGTGGGCTTCGATGGAAAGGGCCCAAAGCCATTTCACTTGGCCCAAATCAGTTTAGAATAAAGCTTTCTAGGCATTTAAAGACTTAAAGACTTGATATTTGTGTAATTTCGTTTTTAGGGGCATTATTGTCTTTATGCCTTTAGGGTTTCTTTTTGTAACAATATTTAAGCTTACTTTCTTCTTCATTTGAGGCAACCAACGAATTTGTAAACTCAAAAGCTTAAAGCTTTGGCTATGGCCGAATTATTTTAAGGGAGGGATTCCCATTTTCAAGTTTGAATCGACTTATCTAAGTTTTGGCAAACTTAGTGGCGTCTCCATTGCTAGCAAAACACTACAAGGATTCATCTTAAAGGTTCTCAAGGGCAAGTTCTTTGTGGGTCTTCTTTGTGGCCTTGGAAGGGTTTTGTTTCTACAAAATCATATTCGCGGTTCTTGGGGTTCTGTTCGTTGCTTGGGGTTTGCTTGGATTTCGAATCCAAGTGGGTTTCTTGTCATTTGGTATCTAGAGCTCAGGGTTCCAAGGTCTGATTTTTCTATCTTTCCTTTTGTTTGATTCTGTTTTTCTCTTGTTCTTTGTTATTTTCGTTTCAGTTCTTGTTGGATCTTGTTTCTTCTGCTTTTTTTTGTTTTGTTTATTTCTGGATCTGTTTTTGGTGTGTTTGTTCTTTGTTATTTTCGTTTCAGTCCTTGTTGGATCTTGATTCTGTTTTTGTTTTGTTTATTTCTGGATCTGTTTTTGGTGTGTTCTGCATATCAGTTCATTCCAGTTGCATATCAGTTCATCTTCATCACTTTTTCCAGTTCTGGGCTTCTGTTCTGTTCTTTAGCATATGTTTAAGAAATAAGCATGTTCTTGGCGGCTGTGTGTTTTGTTTCTAAAACCATAGTGTAGTGTGAAATCAGACCCTGAAAACTAAGTGAAGTCTGAAATCAGACCTAAAACGTAACCTTTGAAATCTGCCTCTGAAATCAGACTCTGAGTTCAGACCCTGAAACTTAACTATTGAATCAGCCTCTGAGATCAGACCCTGAAACTTAACTATTGAATCAGCCTCTGAGATCAGACCCTGAAACTTAGCCTCTGAAATCAGACCCAGACCAGTAGCCTCTGAAATCAGACCCAGACCAGTAACCTCTGAAATCAGACCTAGACCAATAACCTCTGAAATCAGACCTAGACCAATAGCCTCTGAAATCAGACCCTAACCAGTAACCTCTGAAAATTAGCCTCTGAATTCAGACCCTGAAATCAGACCCTTATTCGACTCTGAAATCAGACACTGACCAACAGCCTCTGAATTCAGACCATCATCAGACTCTGAAATCAGGCTTTGAAAACCAGCCTCTGAAATCAAAACCTAAATCAGCCTCTGAAATCAGAACCACATTTAGCATCTGACGTTATCAAAAAAAAAAAAAGAAAAAAAGAAAAGAAAAAGGGACTTGAGTGATAGTGATCACTTGAGCAGAAAAAAAAAAGTGATTTTTTTTGGTTGAATCTAGTTTGTTCCATATTATCATTTAGGTGCCCGTGGAGGGTATTCCATCAAAATTTCTATAGCGGTGCCAAATTTTCTACCGAAATTGCATACGACCGTGAATTTGCATGCTTATTTTTTTTCCATTGTGCTAATTGTTTACTCCTTATTCTAATACTCTAGCTTAAGTATTATGATTGAGTCTCCGTCATACTATTCCTATTCCTTTTGTTTTTCTGCCTGCCCTATATATATATATATATTGTTGGGTCCTTTGTGTTTTTCATGCTGGCTTGAGGACTACATTTGGTTTGTATTCTTGGATTGAGTGTGATTCACATTTGAATTGAGGACGAACTCAAGAGTGGTAAAAGGCAGTGATTGTGAGCACAGTATCGGGTAAAAGCCAATAGAGTGCAAACACGAGTGGAGTGATATCATTCGAGTGTAAACACGTGAGATTGTGAGGATTTAGATATTTGCTTTACTTCCTGTTATTTCTAATCTGTTTGTTTAGTGTTGAGATGGCAGGTCTAACTACTGATGAAAAGCTTGAGGCATTGGATAGGAAATTTACAGATATGATGGAGAATATGAATACTGCTTTGGAGAGATTGTCCAAGAGTGTAGAGAGTATTCAAACTGGTAGCGGTCCCAGAGTACCACCACCTCAGAATGTACCACCCCTCACAATGTGCCACCTCGCCTTGTACCCCACCACAGTATGTACCACCAGATGAAGAGGAAGCTGAAAATGAGTTTGATGATTCTGATGGTTTTGATGATGTGGAGGAGAGATTTCAGCCTGGGCATGATAGGAGGCCTAATAGGAGGTTTGATAGGAGGAATGATAGGAGGGATAGACGGTTTGATGATAGAGGTGCATTTGATGCCAGAAGAGGGGATTATGATCGGAGAGGATATGGTAGGCGAGGAGATGTAGATGGTGATCTAGGTAGCATCAAGATCAAGATACCAACTTTCCAAGGCAAGAATGATCCTGAAGCTTATTTGGAATGGGAAAAGAAAATAGAATTGATTTTCAACTGTCATCACTACTCAGACGAGAAGAAGATCAGTCTGGCAGCAATTGAGTTTACCGATTATGCTATGATTTGGTGGGATCAGCTTGTCTCTACTCGGAGGAGAAACTATGAGAGACCGGTTCAGACATGGGCAGAACTTAGGGGTCTCATGAGAAAGAGATTTATACCCAGCCATTACTATAGGGAGTTGTATCAGAAACTACAACATCTGTATCAGGGGACCAAAAGTGTTGAGGACTATTACACAGAGATGGAAGTTGCCATGATCAGGGCAAATGTAGTTGAGGATGCAGAAGCTACTATGGCACGGTTTCTAGGGGCTTGAATAGAGAGATTGCAAACATGGTGGAGTTGCATCATTATGTTGATTTGGAGGATATGCTTCACATGGCTATCAAGATAGAAAGGCAACTCAAGAAAAAGTCAACATCCAGATTTGGTACTCAGGCTACTTCTGCATGGAAAGGGAAATGGGTTCCGAATGAGAAGCGAGATGGAGGCTTTGACAAGCCTAGAGGCGAATTCAGTGGAGGCTTTAATAAGCCTAGGGCCGAACCTAGTGCCAAGGGTAAAGAGGCTGCAGAACCGAGCAAAACTAGACCAAAACCTGAGGGTGCAGCTGCTAGAACTAAAGATGTCAAGTGTTTCAAGTGTTTGGGCATGGGACATTATGCTTCACAATGTCCCAATAGGCGTACCTTAGTGATTGATAAAAAGAGTGGAGAGGTGTACTCTACCGATAGTGAGGTTGAGGAGGAGATGCCAGAGTTGGAGGATGCTAGTGACCATGAGGGAGCTGCATACCCGCTGGATAACTTATCCTTAGTTGTCAAGCGTGCTTTGAGTGCACTTGTTGTAGAGGATGAGAGTGTGCAGCAGAGGGAGAACATATTCCATACTAGGTGCCGTGTGAATGGCAAGGGGTGTAGTATGATCATAGATGGGGGCAGTTGTACTAATGTTGCTAGCACAGCTTTGATTGAGCGATTGGGGTTGAGTTGCTTGAGACACCCGAAGCCTTACAAGTTGCAGTGGTTAAATGATTGTGGGGAGATAAGTGTGACAAAGCAGGTACTGTTGAGCTTTACCATTGGGCCATACACAGATGATGTCCTATGTGATGTGATACCGATGCATGCAGGACATATTCTTTTGGGCAGGCCGTGGCAGTTTGATAAGAAGGTTATTCATGATGGGTTCAAGAACAAGTACTCTTTCCAGCATAAGGAAAAAACCCATTACATTATCCCACTTACACCTGCACAAGTCCATGAAGATCAGGTTAAGTTGCAACTTGAGCGTGACAAAGAGAGAGCGAAGGGAAACACCACCTTGGGTGAGACTAGTGAGAGTGGTGTATCTGGTGAGAAAAATAAGGCCAAGGCCGTGGGAGTTTCCAAGGGGAGTGTGAGTGAACGTAAGGGGGAAACAAAAGAGAGAGTTAAAAAGAGTTTCTACATGGGTGAGGGTGAAGCAAGGAAAGCGTTCAAGGCTAGCAAGCTCATGTTATTGTTAGTCTATAAGGAGCCTCATATTTATTTTACTAACTCTGACCATTTGCTTCCTGTGTCTATTTCATCTCTTTTGCAGGATTACAGTGACGTACTGACAGAGGACATACCTAGTGGGCTTCCACCCATTAGAGGTATTGAACACCAGATTGACTTCATACCTGGAGCAGTCATTCCTAACAGACCGGCTTATAGGAGCAATCCCGAGGAGACAAAGGAGCTACAAAGGCAAGTACGGGAGTTGATGGACAAGGGGTATGTAAGGGAAAGCATGAGTCCTTGTGCAGTACCAGTGCTTCTAGTTCCTAAGAAAGATGGGACGTGGCGTATGTGCGTTGACTGCCGAGCTATCAACAATATTACGGTAAAGTATCGTCACCCCACCTTCCTAGGCTAGATGACATGTTGGATGAATTGCATGGTTCCAAAATTTTTAGTAAGATTGATTTAAAGTGGATACCATCAAATTCGCATGAGAGAGGGAGATGAGTGGAAAACTGCATTTAAGACTAAGTATGGCTTGTATGAATGGTTAGTTATGCCATTTGGTCTCTCAAACGCACCTAGCACATTTATGAGATTGATGAATCATGTTATGCGTGCATTTTTAGGTAAGTTTGTTGTGGTTTACTTTGATGACATCTTAGTTTATAGTAAAACAGTAGATGAGCATGTAATGCATTTGGAGCATGTACTTGATGTTTTACGAAAAGAACAATTGTATGCTAACTCTGACAAATGCACATTTTGCATGGATAGAATTGTTTTTCTTGGCTTTGTTGTGAGTGCAGATGGCATCGAGGTAGATGTGGAGAAGGTAAAGGCAATTCAGGAATGGCCTACACCAACTACAGTGACAGAAGTCCGAAGCTTTCATGGGTTAGCGAGCTTCTATAGGAGATTTGTCAAGGACTTCAGTAGCATTGCCGCGCCATTGACTGAGGTAGTAAAGAAGACAGTTGGTTTTCAATGGGGCGAGGCGCAAGAGCGAGCATTCCAGGACCTTAAAGCGAAGTTATGCAGTGCACCCATTTTAGCACTACCCAACTTCGAGAAGACATTTGAGATTGAGTGCGACGCATCAGGGTTAGGTATTGGAGCAGTTCTCATGCAAGAAAAGCGGCCAATAGCCTATTTTAGTGAGAAGCTGAATGGAGCAGCTTTGAGGTACCCCACGTATGACAAAGAGTTATATGCGCTTGTGAGAGCACTTGAGACATGGCAGCACTACTTGTGGCCTAAAGAGTTCGTGATCCACACCGACCATGAATCATTAAAACACTTGAAGGGTCAAGGTAAGCTGAATAAGCGACACGCAAAATGGATGGAATTCGTTGAGTCATTTCCATATGTTATACGCTACAAGCAAGGTAAAGAAAACATAGTGGCCGATGCATTATCTCGCAGGTATGTTTTACTTACTTCAATGCATGCACGGATGTTGGGATTTGATTTGATTAAGGAATTATATGAGTGTGATTCTGATTTTGGTGAGATTTATACTACTTGTGCAAAGTCATCTTTTGGAAAGTTTTACATTCATGACGGATTCTTATTTAAAGAGAACAGGTTGTGTGTCCCTGCTTGTAGTATGCGTGAGTTGCTTGTGAAAGAAGCGCATGGGGGAGGTTTGATGGGGCATTTTGGGATTACTAAGACTTTAGCTATTTTACATGAGCACTTTTATTGGCCTAAAATGAAACGTGATGTTGAGCGAATTTGTGATAAGTGTCTAACATGTAAGCATGCTAAATCTAAATTAATGCCACATGGTTTGTATACTCCTTTGCCTGTACCTAGTGAACCCTGGGTTGATATATCGATGGATTTTGTGTTAGGTTTGCCTAGGACAAAGAGGGGTAGAGATTCAATCTTTGTTGTAGTTGATAGGTTTAGTAAAATGGCTCATTTCATTGCATGTCATAAAACCGATGATGCTACAAACATTGCAGATTTATTTTTCAGAGACATAGTGCGACTCCATGGTATACCTAGGAGTATTGTATCTGATAGAGATGTTAAGTTCCTTAGCCATTTTTGGAAGGTGTTGTGGGCTAAACTAGGCACCAAACTATTGTATTCTACCACATGTCATCCACAGACTGACGGACAAACAGAGGTAGTTAATAGGACTTTATCTCAATTATTGCGCACTATAGTTGGCAAGAATTTGAAGAGTTGGGAAGATTGTTTGCCATTTATTGAGTTTGCATATAATCGTAGCATTCATTCTTCTACTTCATTTTCACCTTTTGAAATTGTTTATGGTTTTCAGCCACACTAACTCCATTGGATTTGTTACCTTTGCCTGTTGATGAGCACGCGGGGCTAGATGGAAAAAGGAAGGCCGATTTGGTGAAGCACATACATGAGAAAGCAAGAGAGCAAATACAACGAAAGAATGAGCAATATGCTTCTCATGCTAATAAGGGAAGAAAGCGTGTGGTATTTCACAGCCTGGAGATTGGGTTTGGGTACACATGCGCAAGGAGAGATTTCCTGAACAACGTAAATCTAAGCTACAACCGAGAGGGGATGGTCCATTTCAAGTTTTGGAACGGATTAATGACAATGCATACAAGCTGGATTTACAAGGTAAGTATAATGTGTCTGCTACATTTAATGTTTCTGACTTAACTCCTTTTGATGCAGGTACAGATTCGAGGTCGAATCCTTTTCAAGAGGGAGGGGATGACATGATCCAGGCAGACAACAAACCAAATGACGCATTACAAGTACCAGAAGGGCCAATTACGAGGCAGAGGACCAAAAGACTCAGAGAAGCAATGGCGGGATTAGTTCAGAGTTTTATGGCCGGCTGCAACAAACAAATAGAGGCGCATGTGGGCTTCGATGGAAAGGGCCCAAAGCCATTTCACTTGGCCCAAATCAGTTTAGAATAAAGCTTTCTAGGCATTTAAAGACTTAAAGACTTGATATTTGTGTAATTTCGTTTTTAGGGGCATTATTGTCTTTATGCCTTTAGGGTTTCTTTTTGTAACAATATTTAAGCTTACTTTCTTCTTCATTTGAGGCAACCAACGAATTTGTAAACTCAAAAGCTTAAAGCTTTGGCTATGGCCGAATTATTGTAAGGGAGGGATTCCCCTTTTCAAGTTTGAATCGACTTATCTAAGTTTTGGCAAACTTAGTGGCGTCTCCATTGCTAGCAAAACACTACAAGGATTCATCTTAAAGGTTCTCAAGGGCAAGTTCTTTGTGGGTCTTCTTTGTGGCCTTGGAAGGGTTTTGTTTCTACAAAATCATATTCGCGGTTCTTGGGGTTCTGTCCGTTGCTTGGGGTTTGCTTGGATTTCGAATCCAAGTGGGTTTCTTGTCACTCCCTAAACAGAAATCCGTCATGTTGATAGAATTTATTAAAGGTAGACTTTTCACATGCAGCATAGATGATACTAAAGTTAGTATCATTTGCATAAAGTTCTTTAATAAATTCAAACCCAAGCATTCTTGCACTCAATGAAGTAAGTAAAGCATACCTTCGCGATAGTGCATCAACGACAATGTTTTCCTTACCTTGTTTGTAACGAATTACGTATGGAAACGTCTCAATGAACTCCAACCACTTTGCGTGTCGTTTGTTCAACTTACCTTGCTTCAATGATTCATGATCAGTATGGATCACAAATTCTCGAGGCCACAGATAATGCTGCCAAGTCTCAAGGGCTCTCACTAGCGCATACAACTCCTTGTCATATGTGGGGTACCTCAAAACTGCTCCATTCAGCTTCTCACTAAAGTAAGCTATTGGTCGCTTTTCTTGCATAAGAACAGCTCCAATGCCTATTCCGGATGCATTACACTCAATCTCAAATGTCTTTTCAAAATTGGGTAGCGCCAAAACTGGTGCACTACATAACTTCATTTTAAGATCCTGGAATGCACGCTATGCTCTTCTCCCCATTTGAAACCAACAGTTTTCTTCACTACTTCAGTCAGTGGTGCAGCAATACTACTGAAGTCTTTAACAAATCTGCGGTAGAAGCTTGCTAATCCATTGAAGCTTCTAACTTCTGTCACTGTCGTTGGTGTAGGCCAATCCTGAATCGCCTTCACCTTCTCTACATCAACTTCGATGCCATCTGCACTTACAACAAAACCAAGGAAAACAATCCTATCCATACAAAAAGTGCACTTACCAAAGTTAGCATATAGTTTTTCCTGTCTCAACACTTCAAGAACATGCTTCAAATGTGTAACATGCTCATCTAATGTTTTACTGTAAACTAAGATGTCATCAAAATAAACTACAACAAACTTACCTATAAAAGCACGCATAACATGATTCATCAATCTCATAAATGTGCTAGGTGCGTTTGTAAGACCAAATGGCATAACTAACCATTCATACAAGCCATACTTGGTCTTAAATGCAGTTTTCCACTCATCTCCCTCTCTCATGCGAATTTGATGGTATCCACTCTTTAAATCAATCTTACTAAAAACTTTGGAACCATGCAATTCATCCAACATGTCATCTAGTCTAGGAATAGGGTGACGATACTTTATCATTATATTGTTGATCGCTCGACAATCAACGCACATACGCCACGACCCATCTTTCTGAGGAACTAGAAGAACTGGTACCGCACAGGGACTCATACTTTCTCTAACATACCCTTTCTCCATGAAATGGACACAGGAAGCAAAGGGTCAGTGTTAGCAATACAAATACGGTGTTCCTTGTAGACCAACAAAAGCATAAGCTTGCTAGCCTTAAAAGCTTTCCTTGCTTCACATTCACCCATGTAAAAGCTCTTTTTCACTCGCCCTTTTGTTTCCCCCTTAAGTTCACTCACACTCCCCTTGGAAACACTCACGGCCTTTGCCTTATTTTCCTTACTAGGTTCGGTCACAATCCCCTCACGTGTTTTCCCCAAGGTTGTGTTTGCACTCTCAATCTCTCTATCTCTCTCAAGTTGCAACTTGACTTGATCCTCGTGGACTTGCTTTGGTGTGAGTGGGTACAAGGTAATGGATTTTCCCCTATGTTGAAAGGAATACATATTCTTGAACCCATCGTGAATAACTTTCCTATCAAACTGCCACGGCCTGCCCAAAAGAATATGTCCTGCATGCATCGGTATCACATCACATAGGACATCATCCGTGTATGGCCCAATGGTAAAGCTCAATAACACATGTTTTGTCACCTTTATCTCGCCACAATCATTTAACCACTGCAACTTATAAGGCTTGGGATGCTTCAAGCAATCTAATCCCAACCTCTCAACTAAAGCCGTACTTGCGACATTAGTGCAACTGCCCCCGTCAATGATCATACTACACCCTTTACCATTCACACGACATCTGGTATGAAATATGTTCTCCCTCTGTTGATCACTCTCATCCTCAACAATTTGTGCACTCAAAACACGCTTGACAACTAAGGACAAGTTATCCAGTGGGTATGTAGCTCCCTCTTTGTCACTAGTATCCTCAATCTCAGGCTCATCATCATCAACCTCAACCTCACTGTCAGTAGAATGTACTTCACCACTCTTCTTATCAATCACTAAGGTGCGCCTGTTGGGGCACTGTGAAGAATAGTGTCTCATGCCCAAACACTTGAAACACTTGATGTCCTTTGTCTTTGGTGTTGTACCTTCAGGTTTCGTTCTAGCCTTGCTTGGTTCTGCAACTTCTTTACCCTTGGCACCAGGTTCAGCCCTTGGCTTGTTAAAGCCTCTATCTCGTTGATCATTATGAACCTATTTCCCCTTCCATGTAGAAGTAGTTTGAGTACCAAATCTGGATGTAGACTTCTTCTTGAGTTGCCTTTCTACCTTGACAGCCATGTGAAACATATCCTCCAAATCAACATAATGATGCAACTCCACCATGTTGGCAATCTCTCTGTTCAAGCCCCCTAAAAACCATGCCATAGTAGCCTCTGCATCCTCCACTACATTCGCCCTGATCATGGCAACCTCCACCTCAGTGTAATAATCATCTACACTCTTGGTCCCCTGATACAAATGTTGTAGTTTCTGATACAACTCTCGGTAGTAATGGCTGGGTATAAATCGTTTCCTCATGAGACCTCGAAGTTCTTCCCATGTCTGAATTGGACTCTCATAATTCCTCATTCGGTTGGTGACAATCTGATCCCACCAAATCATAGCATAATATGTGAATTCCATGACTGCTAGATTGATCTTCTTCTCATCTGAGTAATGATGACAATTGAAAATCAATTCTATTTTCTTCTCTCACTCTAAATATGCTTCTGGATCATTCTTGCCTCAGAAGTTTGGTATTTTGATCTTAATGATGCTCAAATCACCATCAACATCACCATGTCTACCGTAACCCCTCCTGTCATAATCCTCACGTCTGTCATCAAATGCACCTCTACCATCAAACCGCCTATCCCTCCTATCATTCCTCCTATCAAACCTCCTATTAGGCCTCATATCAGGCCCTGGCTGAAATCTCTCCTCCACATCATTAAGATCATCAGAATCATCAAACTCATTTTCAGCTTCTTCTTCACCTGGTGGTACCTGTCGTGGTGCCACATTCTGAGGTGGTGGTATATGTCGAGGTGGTGGTCTAGGAACACTGCCTGTTCGATTACTCTCTACTTCCCTGGACAACTTATCAAAAGCAGCATTCATGTTTTCCATCATATCCATGAATTTCCTTTCTAAAGCCTCAAGTTTCTCATCCACTGTCAAACTAGTACCTGCCATCTCAAAGCTTCAACAAACAGATTAGAAGTAACAATATGTGAAAATAATTAGATATTCTCACAACCTCACAATCTCACAAGCTCACGTGTTTACACTCAAATATGTATCACTCCACTCGTGTTTACACTCAATATGTATCACTTCACTCGTGTTTACACTCAAATATGTATCACTCCACTCGTGTTTACACTCAATATGATGTGAATATGACTTACCCAAAGTTCACAACAATGTGTAATCTTCAAGCTAGCATAAACAACAAGAACTAATAATGTATATAGGGTAGGTGGAATAATGCGAATAAGAATAGTAATCACGAAGACTCAATCAAAGAAACTTAAGCTAAAGAGCACGGAATAAGAAAAAAAAAATGAGTTAGCGAAATGCGCAAACAAACAAGTAAGCACTCAATGTGACATTTAGCCAATCTTGTAATCACTCTACTGTTTTGTCTCACTTACTTTTTTTTTTTTTTTTTTTACTCTTTTCTCTTTTCACTCCTTTCTTTTGCCTTTCACACTCACAAGTGTATACAAAGCAAATGAAATACAATGCAAATATCAATATTTCAAGAGGTAGCAAGTAAAACTTGCTTGGATATACACGAAATTAGTGCAAATTTGGTGCACTCAACCTCACTTCACTTGATTCTTCAACATTAACAACACAAATCAGCAAAGGTACACTACGTATAACTCACGACAATTATCAACTTCATGCATTTCAATTTGTTTCATCATTCATTCACTCACTTTCATCACCAATGCACTCAAACGCTCTTTCTTTTCACTCAAACTCACAAGATTGCACTAAGATCACAGGAATGCAAATAAGCAAGTTCACGCAAATGCCAAGATGAATGATGTCAATTCTGATTTTTTTTTTTGCAAAGTTGATATGAATAATACCTATGGAAACAACACTAATTGCACGTATTCAACAATAGAAAGACAAGATATGTCAATAAATCTCACATAGTCAAATCTGACATGATTCTTTTTTTTTTGTTTTTTTTTCAAATCAGACCTGATTCCTTATTTTTTTTAACACAAATAACTTAATAACAATGTTGAACACGTCCTAGTAACATTCAATTAACAAATAAACACTTGATTTAAGTAAATAAAAAAAAAAGCTCTAATTTTGACTCAAAGACTGAAAATAGAACATGAAGAAATACTCATGATCAATCAAAAACACTCAAAGGCAGAATGTTATTCATGCTATTTTGATCACAAATAAACAAGAAACAGCAAGAAACAACAAGATCCAACAAAAACTAAGAATCAAGATGAACAAGTATCTTGATGACCAACAAACACAATAAAGACTAAATCAAAAAAACACAAAGTAAAGATAGAAAAATCAGACCTTGGAACCCTAAGCTCTGATACCAAATGACACGGAACTCACTTGGAGGATTAGGCCAAGCAAACCCCTCGCAACAGACAGAACCCCAAGAACCGCGAATTTGATTTTGTAGGAACAAAACCCTTCCAAGGCCACAAAGAAGACCCACAAAGAACTTGTCTTTGAGATCATCGCAGGAATCAGAGTTTTCTCAACAAGCGAGTAATACCAGCCAGACTTCCTAACAGTGAGTGAACCTCTTTTCTCAAACTAATTTTATTTAACATTTTTTCATATCAGACTTACTATTCTCGCTTTTAGGGTGTTAGCCAATTTTTTCATCAGTTACATTTTATTGAGCTTATTTGAAAAATGTTTTAGAAAAGAAATATTTTCAAAACATGAGTTTTATGTTTTTCGGGGCATGGGGGAAAAAACCCACCCCCGTATGTAACTTGATACAAATTGGAATTAACGGACAGAGAATATATGCACATGTAGAGGACTAGAGGGACTGCGATACATAACGCCCCCAGATCCTAGTTCAGGGCTAGGGGACGGCGATACGTAAAGCCCCTAGACCCCAGTTTCAAGGTCAGGTAGTAGCGTGGATCAACACTACCGGCTCTAGTTTAGTGGCTTGGGGGACGGCGATACATAACGCCCCAAGACCACTAGTTTCAAGGACATTAGTGGCATGTTTTGGGGGACGACGATACGTAACTCCCCAAAGTCATGGTTTTGCATTCATGGCTCTAGTTAGGCGTATGAGGGGATGGCGATACGTAACGCCTCCATACGTCAAGTTTTTCAGATACAGACCAGCATCCAGATATCAGACCTTCAGAAAAAGAGTTTTCAGATATCAGATTTTCATAAAACAGTTTCAGAAATCAAAGTTTAGAAATAGTTTTTAGAACCAGACTTTCAAAAGCAGATTTTAGAAAGAGAAGTTTTATAAAAGAGATTTCAAGGGAAATTTTAAGAAAGAGAGAGTTTTTGCATAAGTTATTTTTGAAATTTTGGTTTTAGAACCAAATGATTTTATATCAGTATTTCAATGTTTCGTCCACTCACTTAGATCGAATAGCGATATAGACCCCCACTCCAGATTCTCTTTTTGAAGGTATTCTGACAAGAACTCACTTGGGTTGGAAACCAAGCAAACCCCCAAGCATCTTTCTCAAAACCCCAAGAACTTTGAATACTGATTTTGTAGGAACAAAACCCAACCAAGATCAGCCCCTAACCACCATGAAACTCACGTCCATGATAACCACAAGCATGAAATCAGATTGTATTTTGTTAGCAATGGAGACGCCACTAAGTTGCCAAGCTTAGATAAGTCAATTTGAACTTGAAAAGGGGAATCCCTCCCTCAACAAGGTTTTGGCCATAGCCATGGAAAGCTCAATCTTTTCTCTCTTTCAAAATTCTGTATATTACGTTGGTTGTCTCCAAAATACAAAGAAGAGTCATATAATAAGGGTTACAAGAGAGTAAAAAGACTAAAATGACCATAGAGCTAAAATTACCAAAAGCCCTAAGTCAAGCACCTCCAACACGACCATTAAGGTCCTTTTGCACCTAAATAAACTTAAAACAAAGATTAGAAGCTAATCTCACTTAAGCTAATTGAGGTGCTTACATGCTATAGTAAATTGACGTGCTTCCGGCTAAGTAGAGATCTAAGCATAATTAAGCCTAATGGCATAGTAAACCATGCTAATTACATCATAAATAAAGTCAAAATGTCGAGCACATATGACAAAAATGCCCCCATTTGGCCGAATTCAACATAGTCCCAAAATGGGTGAAATCGGGTCAAAAGGGTGCTGGTGCTGAAGCTGCTCTGCTATGCTTCAGTCTGAGCTGATCTGGGTCAAATGAAATAGCTTGGGGACCTCTCTGGTTATGCCCATATGTGTCTCTGGTGTGCACTTGACTTGGTTGCAACAACTGGTCACATAGCTCTGAGCTAGTCCCGCAAAGGCCTCTCTGATCTTCTTTGCTCTTTGGCGTGTGATTGGACCTGTTGGCAACTGCATGTGTTCCTCCAAGTTATTAGCTGCATCCTTTAATGTCTCTGTTGTGGATGGACTCATGTCATTCCCTCCTTGTTGAAAAGGATTCGACCTCGAATCTGAACCTGCATCAAAATGAGTTAAGTCGGAAACATTAAAAGTAGCAGATACGTTGTACTTACCTTGCAAATCCAGCTTATATGCATTGTCATTGATCCTTTCCAAGACTTGAAAAGGTCCATCTCCTCTCGATTATAGCTTGGATCTTTTCCTCTTGCATATAAAGCCACACCCAATTGCCGGGGTCAAACACAATGCGTTGGAAACCTATTATTCTCACCAACTCTGCCTTTCCCTTATCATTCATACTCCTAAGATTAATAAGAATCAAAGATAATAAATCCATAGGAGTTAAAGAATTAGAATCATAATCAATCTCATAAGGCAAGTAAAAACTAGAAGGATGAATGCATATATTAAATGCAAACTCTGGCCCCGTTATTGCGTCTGTGATATTTTTAGCTCTTTGGTGTGTGACTGGGCCTGTTGGCAATTGCAAAGGCTCTAATGTTCCTTGGGTGACTGCATTCATGTCAAATGTTATCCCTTGGATCATGTCATTCTCCCTCTCTTGAAATGGATTCGTCCTCGAATCCGAACCCGGATCATAGATCGTTATGAAAAAATCAATTGGATGATGATATTGAAATATAAAAGAATCATACTTGACCACTTGTACCTGCGATGAAAAAGCATAAACAATAGAGAAAATGTTATGGAAAAACTTCACTACCACATCTACTTTCTTTTCACCTGCTCTCACAGCTTCATTATCACTCGTGGCCACTATCTCAACCATACTTGCAAAGACCTCCTCACACACCTGCTCAACTTCACTATGTTTTTCAACCTCAAAGCACATTACCTCACAGGTGTTTACTCCCTCAATGCTCACGGTCTCACAAGCATTTTCACTCACCGTGTCACTTATAACACAATTCACAACATTCAAGGCCTCATAAGTGTTTTCATTCGCTATGCACCCAACATCACAAGTGCTTCTCACTTCATTACACATAACTTTAATAGTTTTTGGTTGTTGAGTACTCTCTTCATTCACTGCATATTTAGTTACCTTCCAAGTCTTTTTCCATTTCTCATAAGATCTTCTATAATCACTCATAATATCTTGGATATCACTTTTGAAAGTATCCAAAACCTTGATCTTATCATCAATAGTTAAACTTGGACCTGCCATCTCAACACTAAACAAACATATCAGAAATAATAAAAAGCAAAACAAATATGTAAATCCTCACAATCTCACGTGTTTACACTCGAATGATATCACTCCACTCGTGTTTGCACTCTATTGGCTTTTACCCGATATTGTGCTCACAATCACTGCCTTTTACCACTCTTGAGTTCGTCCTCAATTCAAATGTGAATCACACTCAATCCAAGAAAGGTCAACTAAGGTGTAGTCCACAAGCTAGCAGAAACTCAATGTATATATAGAGCATGTGGAATAAAGCAAATAAGATAAGTAATCACAGAGACTCAATCGAAAGAAACCTATAGCTAGAGTGCTCATAATAAGAAAGAATGACGAGTTAGCTAAATGTAATAAATAAGCAAGCAAGCAATCAACGTGTCACTGAAGCAATATTGTGGTCACTCGCTATAGTGTTTGAGCTCACCTTTCTTTTCTTCTCACACACACTCACAAGTGTTTACACTCCAATGAAACACAATGAAGCACAAAGGATTCCAATTCGGCTATAACACATATATAGTCTTTAAATCTCAAACCAATACAAACCAAATCAAATATCAATGTAACTCAGGTAAAGCAATCCAATCAACTTGCAAATGGTCTAATCAAGCTAAACACAATGTGACCAATTCTCTTTCTTTTTTTTTTCTCTTTTTTTTTTTCAAGACAAGTAGGTGACTCAGCTGCTTACGTAAGTAGCTTACAAGTAGGTCAAGTAAGCATGTCAATTCAGCAATGGTAAGTTACAAACCAACTAAACACTTTTTCCAACTAACTTGGTGATACAGCAGCTTGCCTCTTCAAGCACCTCTCAAATGCAATGATGGCTACTCAAGTTTCCATGTCAAGCTCATGAGTGCTTCCATTTTCAATGTCATGCTAATGATTTCAACACAAATCCAATGTCAAGCTAATGATAGCTCACGCAAATCAGCAAGCACACTTGTTAATTCATGCTTCAACATAAGCACATCAAGCATCTTACTCACGGTAATATGTGTAACAAAGCAACCAGACTTGTCTCACAAAGTTAACACACAAGCATAAGTAAACTTCAAGAGTAAGTCACGGCCTCATCAATCCATAAGCATTTCATTTTGTTTCAACACTCATTCACTCAAATGCCTCACCACAACACTCAAAAACACTTGTTTTCCTCACACTTCACAAGATTGCAACAACTTCACAAAGATTGCAAACAAGCTAGTTCATGCAAATGCTAGGAGTAATGAAGTGCAATCTGATTTTCTCAAAGTAGATATGAACAATACCTATTGAAAACAAGCTAAGTGACATGCATATGGCAAGAACGAAGCAAGGGTGGTGATGGTTCTTCCTTGGCCAAATCTGACCTGATGCATTTCTTTTTTTTTTTTTTTTTGAAACTAATAACTTAATAACAATGTTAAACACGTCCTAGTAACTTACAATTAACAACTAAACACTTGATTCAAGCAAAGAACACAAAAGCCCCAATTTTGACCTAAGTAGCCAAAGCTTAACTCAAAGAAATACTCATGATCAATCAAAAAACACTCAAGGCAGAATGTTATTCATGATATTTTGATCACAAATCAACAAGAATCAGCAAGAAACAACAAGATCCAACAATTCATGAAATATTCATGGAAGTAAAACCTTGATGCCGAAATTAAATCAACAAAGAACAAAGATGAATAAAAGATTAAACAACACAAAGGATAGGAAATCAGACCTCAGAACCCTAATCTCATGATACCAAATGACAAGAACTCACTTGGGTTGGAAACCAAGCAAACCCCTAAGCATGTTTCTCAAAACCCCAAGAACTTTGAATACTGATTTTGTAGGAACAAAACCCAACCAAGATCAGCCCCTAACCACCATGAAACTCACGTCCATGATAACCACAAGCATGAAATCAGATTGTATTTTGCTAGCAATGGAGACGCCACTAAGTTGCCAAGCTTAGATAAGTCAATTTGAACTTGAAAAGGGGAATCCCTCCCTCAACAAGGTTTTGGCCATAGCCATGGAAGCTCACGCAAATACCAAGATGAATGATGTCAATTCTGATTTTTGCAAAGTTGATATGAATAATACCTATGGACACAACTCTAATTGCATGTATTCAACAATAGCAAGACAAGATATGTCAATAAATCTCACTAGGTCGAATCTGATATTCTTTGCTCTTTGGCGTGTGATTGGACCTGTTGGCAACTGCATGGGTTCCTCCAAGTTATTAGCTGCATCCTTTAATGTCTCTGTTGTGGATGGACTCATGTCATATTCTCAGAGGACGAGCTCGGGAGGACGGATACTGATGTCACTTGGGTATGGAGTCCACTAGATCCAGTCAGAGAGAGTGAGAGAGTCCAGTTAGAGTCAAGTAAAAGTTTTGTAATAGTCTTTGGTGATAAAAGTCATTGTAAAGACAAGTGTTTAAGAGTATACAATTATCAAAATGAATTTGTTTTTTCTTGATGTCAAGTTTGGGCATTTTTCCACATATAAGAATTTGATTGAGAAAAGGGAAATAGTGTAGTTTATAGTTAGAAGGGCAAAGGCTCAGGGGAATAGTAAGGCCTATTCCATGCCGGTAGCATCTTCCAGATCGAGGATGTTACAAACAAAACTCTTGTCATACTAAAACTATTCTTACATGTCAAGGAAATCTTATTTCTAAACCTACAACTATATTCGACCTTCTTTATATCAACAATCCACATGAATTATCGATTTCAAAATTTTACTATGTTCATGACTTGCCGCCCAGCTTATCTCAGTCATATTCTAATTTAAAACCTCAATATTTCCTTTATTATGTAACCACTTAATGACTTAATAAGATATATTTTTCTACACATCTACTTGGCTCCAAATCTTAGCTGACTATTTGATCTTTCTCTTTTCTCCTCACTAAGTCCTCGTTTACTTGTGAGCTTCTCTCTTTGAGTTTTCAAATATATATATATATATATAATATATATATAGGCTTAGGACCTCTTAACTCATAACTAATATTTTCATGTACTCTTACTGTTAATCAACGGCTCCTATACTTAGAACATTTCTTCATGGTAGTTCCTCTGGTAATACTCCTCGTAAGTCTAATCTTGTGCATTTTATGCTAGAACTGTGTACTTTTCTGCACTTTTGATTCCTATGTTGGTACAAGTACAATTACTATCTGTTATGCTGACTGTTCTTTAGTACTGTTGTAAATCTTGTCTTATCGTTATACACCTCTGTTATTGTTTATCCGGTATCTGAATTATTATTAACCGTTCTCCTAATGTTTTTGCCTCATATCCGATATTATCCTATAACTGAAATCTTGTGATCTATGCTTCTATCTTTTATTCGCAAGGGTATCAACTTCTACAATTCTCTGATTATGTCTATGGTTATCTCTTTTGCCTTCCATAAATACTTGACTAGAACTTTCTCTCTTAATCATCTCTTATAGACTATCTTTCTTCTAAACTTTTTATCTTTTCTCTTACTCTGTTCTATTTCTGGAACTTGTTTGGCCTATGTGTAGGAACGAAGCGGGGTTTACTGCTATGCCTATGATGCTCGGCGACCACGACATTGTTGGGCTCGCAGCCCGTAGAGAGTACGGAGTAGCCCGCGGGGGACTAAACCGGAGAATAAAGGAGTCGCCACCTAGTGTAAACTGGGAAAAGATTTAAGGCCGCACTCACCCCTCGCAAGGCAATACCTCAAATCGTTGGGTTCGGAATGGTCTCTTACTTATGCCAGTATAATAGACAGGTTCACACAATGGTATAGCCAAGTCTTATGCCGTTCATGCAAGATAATTCAAATAAACACACAAATTTGCACACCCACGAACATTAATATAAATAAAAGCAAATTAAATTAAGAAATACAAGGTACGATAATAAGGATTATAATAAACAAAAGCAAATAAAACGTCAATAAATAAATAGTAAACAAAAATGGGGGTTATTCATGCATATATGAGTATTTCTCGAGTGGTACGTGGAGTTGTATCCCAAGTACATACCGCACTATGTCCATTCGGATTCGGCTACGAAATTTATGTTTGGGTTTCCATCTGATATACCACAATGGATAATAATATACGTAATCATTAATGCAATGTAAATAAAAAAAATAGACATGAAATAATATAATAATGCATATGCGGATAATGAACAAATAAAATAAAGGCGAAATAATAAAATAACGATAAATATACAAAAAGATAAATAACGAAACTAAATGCGAAATAATAAAATAACGAGGAAAGCAAATAAAAAAAACACTAAATAATAATAATAATAATAATAATATAATAATAATAATAATAATAATAATAAAATGCCGAAGAAGAAAAAATAATGTGACCAGAAATTTGGTCGTCTTTAATGTAGGACTCCGCATACCCGGCTGAATGTATTTCATGTCCAGCCAGGCATGCCGTGTCCGAAACTATAAAAATAAATAGGGTGCCCTCAGGTCGTACCTTTTAAATTGCTTTCTTGAAAGTGCGTAAGGCCGTCGCCGGAAGGATCAAAGCTAGTTTGCTATTTTGCTATTTCTGCTCACTGTTTCGCTGTTTCTGCTCGCTGTTTTGCTATTTTCCGGTTGCTGTTTGCTATTTCGCTAGTTGCTATTTTGGTCGTTTTCTGGTTGCTGTTTCTCAGTTTTTTGGGACTATTTTTGGTGTTTTAAGGCTGTTGTTTTCTTATTGTTTTTGCTGCTGTTTTCTTCTATTTTTCTTCTATTTTTTTCTCAGTTTCTTCTCTATTTTTGGTTTATTTTTGGTGTTTGGTTTCAGTGGTTTTCTGGTTGGTTATCTCGATTTGGTTGATGTTGTTCATTAGTGAGCAGTTTGGTTGTCTCGATTTTATTGTTCGGTGGTGGGCAATTTGGTTGTGTTTTGGCTGGTTGGCTTTTTGTTTGGTTGTGTTTTGGCCGGTTGTTCTTTTTTTGGTTATGTTTTGGCTGGTTGGCTTTTGTGTCTTTGTTTTCAAATTGTCGTTCAAGAAGAAAAGAAAAGAAGAGCTTCAAGGTTTTGTTGATGGTTGCCATGTGTAGCTAGCCTCTGTTTTGTGTCTTTGTTGTTTATGTCTAAGGGTGAAGAATAGAGAGGCTTAGGTTTTTTTTTCTTGTGAATTGCCGAAAGACAGTCCTCCCAAAGATGAAACTTGGTCCCTTTTTATAATGGTTTGGATGGATCTCCAAAAAGGGAAACAAATCATGGAAAATTATTTTGCAATATAATCTCATAAATTTGGTGATGGGGATCTCAAATCTTGTTACTTGGAAAGGATGGGATATCAAATCTTGTTAAATTGGAAATTGATTTAAGGGGATTTTAGCATGTGTTTTGCATGGGATTTCAAATCTTTGCTAAATTGGAAAGTGATTTGAGGGGATTTTAGCATGTATTTTGCATGGGATTTTAGCTATTTTGGGAAGGTTTGGGCGTGTAGATGGTGTCTTGGGCGTGTGCTGCATGGGTTTTGTGTGGCGTTTGGCGTGGGCATGGATTGTATGGGCTTTCAAGGGTTACAGGGGTTTTGGGCCGAGGTTAAGGTTTGAAACAGAAACTGACTGAGCGAATCTGAGGCTGGCTAGTGAGTTCGAATCCTGTGAGGTGCTAATTTTGGTGGTTTTCCTTCCTTCCGGCATTCGTTTCCCGCAACTTCTGTAACTTTTCAGGTAGTGCCTCCATACGAGGCTCATCATCGGGCTTATGTTAAAATACAGTGTCTACAGTCGCCCCCACTTTGATGGGGCTTGTGCAGTGTGTGACAGTGACAACCCTATCAAAGTCATGCATGCATTTTTGCTTACCAGGTTCGTTGGTCGTTACCGGACTTACCTGTTGTTTCGCTGCTTTTGTGAGATGCTTCGACTTCTGGGATTTGTTCCCGAACTGAGTTGAGTTGATGGCGAGGTGCTTTGACCCCTGGGTTTTGTTCCCGAACCACCGAGTGTGATATGCTTCGATCTCTGGGATTTGTTCCCGAACTGAGTTGAGTTGATGGCGAGGTGCTTTGACCCTTGGGTTTTATTCCCGAACCACCAAGTGTGAGATGCTTCGATCTCTGGGATTTGTTCCCGAACTGAGTTGAGTTGATGGCGAGGTGCTTCGACTTTGTAATTATCACTTTTCTAAATCATTTCTCGAAACATTCTTAATCAAACTATATTTGAATGTAAACTAGGCTTACGCCCTAAGTGCGAAAAAGTAAGTTTCAATTCAAAATATATAAGTGAAATCAATTTGAGAAAAGGGTCCACTCACAGATTTGGAGTCCAGCTGTCATTGCTTCACTTTACCGAAGGGATTTGTGATTCCTGCGGTGATTTATAATTGGTAAACTTGATTAGAATATAGGTCGAGGAATATATTTCGGAATTAGGCTATGTTTGACAAGAACTCACTTGGGTTGGAAACCAAGCAAACCCCAAGCATCTTTCTCAAAACCCCAAGAACTTTGAATACTGATTTTGTAGGAACAAAACCCAACCAAGATCAGCCCCTAACCACCATGAAACTCACGTCCATGATAACCACAAGCATGAAATCAGATTGTATTTTGCTAGCAATGGAGACGCCACTAAGTTGCCAAGCTTAGATAAGTCAATTTGAACTTGAAAAGGGGAATCCCTCCCTCAACAAGGTTTTGGCCATAGCCATGGAAAGCTCAAGCTTTTCTTTCTTTCAAAATTCTGTATATTACGTTTTTTTCTCCAAAAATACAAAGAAGAGTCATATAATAAGGGTTACAAAAGAGTAAAAGGCTAAAATGACCCTAGAGCTAAAATTACCAAAAGCCCTAAGTCAAGCACCTCAACCACGACCATTAAGGTCCTTTTGCACCTAAATAAACTTAAAACAAAGATTATAAGCTAATCTCACTTAAGCTAATTAAGGTGCTTACATGCTATAGTAAATTGACGTGCTTCCGGCTAAGTAGAGATCTAAGCATAATTAAGCCTAATGGCATAGTCAAACATGCTAATTACATCATAAATTAAGTCAACATGTCGAGCACAAATGACAAAAATGCCCCATTTGACCGAATTCAACATAGTCCCAAAATAGGTCAAATCGGGTCAAAAGGGTTCTGGTGCTGAAGCTGCTCTGCTATGCTTCAGTCTGAGCTGATCTGGGTCAAATGAAATAGCTTGGGGACCTCTCTGGTTATGCCCATATGTGTCTATGGGGTGCACTTGACTTGGTTGCTGCAACTGGTCACATAGCTCTGAGCTAGTCCCGCAAAGGCCTCTCTAATCTTCTTTGCTCTTTGGCGTGTGATTGGACCTGTTGGCAACTGCATGGGTTCCTCCAAGTTGTTAGCTGCATCATGTAATGTCTCTGGTGTGGTTGGACTCATGTCATTCCCTTCTTGTTGAAAAGGATTCGACCTCGAATCTGAACCTGCATTAAAAATAAAATAAGTCAGAAACATTAAACATTGCAGGAACGCCAAACTCACCAGGAAGATCAAGCTTGTAAGTATTGTCGTTGATCCGCTCCAAGACTTGAAATGGACCATCTCCTCTTGGTTGCAACTTGGATCTTTTCCTCTTGCATATAAAGCCACACCCAATTGCCAGGGTCAAACACAATGCGTTGGAATCCTATTTCTCACCAACTCTGCCTTTCCATTATCATTCATACTCCAAGCTTAATAACAATCAAAGATAACAAATCCATAGGAGTTAAAGAATTAGAATCATAATCAATCTCATAAGGCAAGTAAAAACTAGAAGGATGAATGCATCTATTATATGCAAACTCTGGCCCCGCTATTGCGTCTGTGATCTTCTTAGCTCTTTGGCGTGTGATTGGGCCTGTTGGCAATTGCAAAGGCTCTAATGTTCCTTGGGTGATTGCATTCATGTCAAATGTTGTCCCTTGGATCATGTCATTCTCCCTCTCTTGAAATGGATTCGTCCTCGAATCCGAACCCGGATCATAGATAGTTATGACAAAATCAATTGGACGATGATATTGAAATATAAAAGAATCATATTTGACCACTTGTACCTGCGATGAAAAAGCATAAACAATAGAGAAATGTTATGGAAAAACTTCACTAACACATCTACTTTCTTTTCACCAGCTCTCACAGCTTCATCATCACTCATGGCCACTATCTCAACCATACTTGCAAAGACCTCCTCACACACCTGCTCAGCTTCACTATGTTTTTCAACCTCAAAGCACACTACCTCACAAGTGTTTACTCCCTCAATGCTCACGGTCTCACAAGCATTTTTACTCACCATGTCACTTATAACACAATTCACAACATTCAAGGCCTCACAAGTTTTTTCATTCGCTATGCACTCAACATCACAAGTGCTTCTCACTTCATTACACACAACTTCAAAGGCTTTTGGTTGTTGAGTACTCTCTTCATTCACTGCATATTTAGTTACCATCCAAGTCTTTTTCCATTCTCATAAGATCTTCTATAATCACTCATAATATCTTGGATATCACTTTTGAAAGTATCCAAAACCTCGATCTTCATCATAGATAAACTTGGACCTGCCATCTCAACATTAAAAAACAGATTAGAAATATAAAAAGCAAAACAAATATGTAAATCCTCACAATCTCACGTGCTTACACGAATGATATCACTCCACTCGTGTTTGCACTCTATTGGCTTTTACCCGATACTGTGCTCACAATCACTGCCTTTTACCTTGAGTTCTTCATCAATTCAATTACAAATCAACTCAATTCCTAGAATGGTCAACTAAGGTGTAGTCCACAAGCTAGCAGAAACACAATGTATATATAGAGCAGGTGGAATAAAGCAAATAAGATAAGTATCATGGAGACTCAATCGAAAGAAACTTATAGCTAGAGTGCTCAGAATAAGAAAGAATGACAAGTTAGCTAAATGCAATAAATAAGCAAGCAAGCAATCAACGTGTCACTGAAGCAATCTTGTGGTCACTCGCTATAGTGTTTGAGCTCACCTTTCTTTTCTTCTCACACACACTCACAAGTGTTTACACTCCAATGAAACACAATGAAGCACAAAGGATTTCAATTCGGCTATAACACAAATATAGTCTTTCAAGCTCAAACCAACAAGCTAAGTCATACGGATGAACAGTGTGGGCGATTTGCTTCTTCTCCTTCGTGTACCTGGATCTCTTTGGTCTTCTACCAAATTGATTCTCTCTTCTCAGATCTGGGCTTTTACTAAAGTTATTTTCCCCAAAAACCTAAACCTAGATCTGTTTTCAATTCGCCACCCTTTCTTTTTGCCTAGACCGCATCTCCCTCTTATCCCTTCATCTCAGATCTTCCATTTTCGATCTGGTTTCCATTTTCCGTCAACCCCCCCACCTTTCGTCTTTGCGTTCTGCCCTTTCCTTTTCCTTTTCCCCTTTCTTTTTGTCTCTTCCCATGGCTTCGTCTTCGTTAGGTGTTCCGTTTCCTCGCCTCCCTGGAATTGGCCGTAAGGCAATCAGGGCTGTCTTGGTGTCCGCCCCTGCCTCGCCTCCTCTGTCAGTCCCGGCGCCGTCGTTGGTGTGTTGTCCTGTTGATGGCCCTGTGGGCTGTTCTAGTCAGCATGGATTTGGTCCTCCCCCTGTGGCTGTTTGCGAATTGAGAGTATTGGTGTAGGTGCCACGGGTAATGTATTGGGCAGTGAGGCTGTAGGTGAAGTGAAGTGTTTGTTGGAGG
Organism: Zanthoxylum bungeanum; assembly: GCA_019454045.1. Taxonomy (NCBI): domain Eukaryota; kingdom Viridiplantae; phylum Streptophyta; class Magnoliopsida; order Sapindales; family Rutaceae; genus Zanthoxylum; species Zanthoxylum bungeanum. The sequence continues at coordinate 49,546 of SKCR01028355.1, forward strand.
AGAATTTGGATTTAGTTCAAGGGGCTGCTTGTGCCATTGAATGTGTGCCGAGTCCTGTTGGGGATAGTGGTCATGCTGGTTGTCTGGTTAGAAGAGCTGTTGATGGCCTGACCTCTGGTAATGGCGTTATAACTGGGGCTGATAATGCTGTTTGTGTATCTGGGTTTGTTGATGCAGGGGATTCTGTGGGAAGGTTGGTTTCTAATCCAGTGGCAGTGAAGACTGGACTGGAGAGTGGTGAGGTTGTTCTTGGTTCTGGTCGTAGTAGTCTGCCTGAGTTGGGCGTTCCTTCTAACTCTGCAAATGCTACCTGTGTTCCTGGAATTAGTATTGGCAGTAAGTCTGTTGAATGCTTGCTTACTGGTGGTGTGGGTTTGTTGAATAATGTGACTGTGGCTTCTGGCCATGGTGTTAACTGTGCAGTAGATGGTGTTACTGAACATGGATCTGGTATGATGAATGATAGGGCTATGGGGTAGAATCTTGCCCAATTATCTGGTAGAAGTTTGACGGGTGTTGCCTTGGGTGCAAGTCAGGATGCTAGGCCTGCAGTTCCGGTAGTAGAAGGTGGGGGTTTTACTGGTGGCCCTAAAAGTTATGCCACAGCACTAAATGGTGCTATTGGAGTTGACAATCTCGATTCGTCTTTTGCTTCCACAGCTTTACATTATGTCAAACCTGATATTATTGATGGTAAAGTTGTTGTATGCCCTCCAGCTGAAGTTTTGGAAGAAGGGAGTGTGTACTGGCAGAATACTTTAGTTGGTTATTTTGTGGGAAAACGTCTACCCTTCCAAACTGTCAATTCTATTGCACACAAGTTATGGGGAAGGATGGGTTTGTTAGAAGTCCTTACGTCCGAGAATGGTTTCTTTTTGTTTAGATTCAATAGCCTTCAAGAGGCTGGTGTGGTGTTGGATGGAGCCCCTTGGCATATGGCTAATAGGCCGTTGGTTTTAAAACTTTGGCATTCTAATTTATCTTTGACTAAGGAGGATTTGTTCAAGGTCCCGGTCTGGCTCAAACTGTTTGACCTTCCTTTTCTTTATGGACGGCGAAAGGGATTAGCTGTGTGGCAAGTGCTGTTGGGAAACCTCTCAATGTTGACTATATTACCCAGTCCAGGAACGTCTCAGCTTTGCTCGTGTTTGTGTTGAGATTGATGCTCGGAGCCCCCTTATTGAGGAGATTGTGTTCCAACACCCTAATGGCACTAGGGTTACTATTAGGGTTGAGTTTGAATGGGTTCCTGTGAAATGTTCCACTTGTGAAGTTTTTGGGCACTCGGTGAATTCGTGCCCCAGAAAGGCACCTAGTAAGGAGATTAAAAGTTTTCCTCAGCCTGCTATTCCTAAGCCACATCCTCCGAATAAGGATGCTCCTTTTGATTCTGCTAAGGCTCAGGAGGGGGCTTGGATCCCGGTCACTAAAAATAAGAAAGGTAAGGGTACTTCTTTGAACCATCATGTTAGTTCGAGTGATGTGGTGCCTCTGATTGCTGAGAGTATTCTTGTTTTGGGTGAGGGTTCTTCTAATGGGTTGAATCCGACTTTGGTTACTCATTCTCTGCCTGTGATTTCTGCTGAGACTGCTTCTATGGTGATAAATGGTAATTTGAAAGGGGAAAACTCCATTGACTCTTCACAACTTGGTGAGGATCTTCCTTATACTGAGGTAAATGAGTGCTCGCCGTCTGCAGTTTATGATTCGCCTACTCCGTTGGTTAACAGTTTGGCTATTAAGGCTGTTGACTCCCTGGACTCTAAGAAATTGACTTATGGTAACAAATCCAAAAAGGGTTCAGGTGGGAAAAGGAGTCAGAAGTGGAAGTCTTCTGGGGGGGGTCGTCGACGTTGATTTGTGGGTTTGGCCTTTTTTCATCTGTTTTAATGATTTTTGGTTGTTGGAATATTAGAGGTCTCAATGACCCTTTAAAACATGCTGAAGTCAGGAGGTTTTTTAGTGAGGAGAAGCTCTCGTTGTGTGGTTTAGTTGAAACCAAGGTTAAGGAGGTTAATCTTATGAATGTCTCTCGTGCGATTAATCCTTCTTGGAAGTTTTTTTGCCATTCTGATATTAGTCCGTTTGGTCGTATCTGGGTATGTTGGAATCCTAGTGATGTTGTTGTTAGCATTATTCAGTCTTCAGCTCAAGCTATTCACTGCCGTGTGACTCCTATTTCTGGGGTTTGGAATTGTGTAGTTTCAGTGGTTTATGGTGAGTGTGATTACGAGAAGCGGCGAGATCTTTGGGCTGACCTGCTTAATTGTGGTAGTATGGTTGATGATTCCCCATGGCTTGTTTTAGGTGATTTCAATGTTATCCGTTCTCCGTTTGAGCATAGTGGTGGATCTGTGGCTTGGCCAGCTTGGAAAGATGACTTGGGTTGCTGTTTGGGTCAAGCTGGCTTGGATGATCTGCAGTATTCTGGGTGTAAGTTTACTTGGTTTAATAAGCAGATTCAGTCTCCTATTTGGCGCAAGTTGGACCGTGTTCTGGTAAATCCTTCTTGGGAGTGTATTTTCCCGGGTTCTTCTGCCCGCTTTCTTCCTTCCCGGATTTCTGATCACTCTCCTATGGTTGTTAAGCTTGCAGAGCTCCCTAAAAGGAAAATTCCCTTTAATTTCTTTCAGTTTTGGGTGGATCATCCTGATTTTCTTTCTGTTGTGGCTAGGGCTTGGGATATTGATGTTCATGGTACTCCTATGTTCCGGTTATGTTGTAAGCTAAAGAATGTTAAAGCAGCTTTGAAGAAATTTAATGTTGAGCATTTCTCTAAAATTTCTTGTCGTGTTTTGGAGATCATGAAGGAGTTGGATAGAGTTCAATGTGCTTTACAGGACTTCCCCAGTGACCCTGCTCTGTTAGCTGAGGAAGCTCGTCTTTCAGTGAGTTATGGTGATTTGAGTCGGGCTGAAGAAGGCTTTAATAGACAGAAATCTCGTGTTCAGTGGCTTAACCTTGGGGATCAGAATTCTAAGTTCTTCTTTACCGCTATGAAGAGTTTTCATGGCCGTAGTAAGGTTACTTCTATTACTAAAGAGGATGGTACCCGAGTGGAGGAAGATGCTTTGGTTAGAGATGAGATTGTTTCTTTTTTTGAGTCCCTTTTTGGTCCTCAGCATCGTCAGCAGGATTTTGATAGGGTGACCCTCCATTCTGCTATTACTAGACATGTGACTGAGGAGCAGAGTATGGCTCTTTCTCGTGAGGTTGAGGATGAGGAGATTAAGGCTGTTTTGTTCGGGCTGAAAGACAATAAAGCTCCAGGTCCGGATGGGTTTAATTCGGGTTTCTTTAAGAAGTGTTGGAATATTGTGGGGGATGATGTCTTATGTGCTATTCATTCTTTCTTTTCTTCTGGACGTCTTTTGAGGCAGGTAAATGCTACATCCATTGCTCTGATTCCTAAGATTCCTAACCCTTCCCAGGTTAAGGATTATAGGCCCATTTCTTGCTGTAACACCATTTACAAGTGCATTGCTAAGCTGATTGCGAACAGAATTAAGGTCATTCTCCCTTCAGTGATCAGTCAGAATCAATCTGCTTTTGTCGAGGGAAGGCGTATTAGCGACAATATTCTCTTTGTCAGGAATTGGTTCGGAATTATCACCGGAATGGCGGTTCCCCGAGGTGTGCTCTTAAGATAGACTTGATGAAAGCTTATGACACTGTTCGTTGGGATTTTTTGGTTGAGGTTCTGAGGACTGTTGGTATTCCTGAGAGGATGGTGGGTTGGATTCAGGAGTGTATGACTACTACGAGATTCTCTGTTTCTATTAATGGTGAGCTGCATGGATTTTTCTCTGGGGGTCGTGGGTTGCGACAAGGTGATCCTATGTCTCCTTATCTTTTTGTTTTGGCTATGGAAGTTTTATCAGGCCTTCTTCGTAATATGGCTACTGATCCGGGTTTCCAGTTCCACTGGCGGTGTTCAAAGGACCGTCTTACTCATCTCTGTTTTGCAGATGACCTTATGATTTTTTGTAAAGCAGATGCATCCTCTGTTTCTTTGATCAAGGATTGTATTGGGCAGTTCAGTGGTTTATCAGGTTTAATTCCGAATCCAGCTAAGAGTCATCTCTTCTCTTCTGGCATCTCTCTTTCTATGCAAGACCAACTGCGAGATGTGTTGAGATTCCAGGTGGGGACTCTTCCTGTGAGGTATTTGGGGTTCCTTTGATCTCTACTAAACTTAGGGCCTCTGACTGTGCTTCTCTTGTGGATCGTATTGTTATGCGTGCTAAAAGTTGGAGTTGTAAGTTTCTCTCTTATGCAGGTCGGCTCCAGCTTATAAAGTCTGTTTTGTTCTCCATTCAAGTTTATTGGTCTTCTTTATTTATTCTTCCTAAGTCAGTGATTAGGAAGGTGGAGACTATCCTTCGTTCTTTCCTTTGGAAGGGTAGTGCGCTTATCACTACTGGGGCTAGAGTAGCTTGGAGCAAAATTTGTTTACCTCTTAAGGAGGGGGGTCTGGGTATAAAGAGTCTGGAAGCTTGGAATAGAGCAGCTATTGTCAAGCATATTTTTTCTCTGTTCTGGTCAGGTTTCTTCTTGGTCTACTTGGGTATACTCTTATTTACTGAGGGGGAGAAGTTTTTGGGAGATCCCTTATCCTTCTGATTGCTCTTGGAGTTGGCGTAAGATTTTGGAGCTTCGTTCTTGGTCCCGTCGGCGGATGAGAGTGAGTATTGGGAATGGTGAGTCGACTTTATTGTGGTTTGATAATTGGCATCCTGTAGGCCCGATTGAGTACTCATTGGGCGAGAGAGTGATTTATGATTCTGGCTTGGATAGGATGGCGACAGTTGCTTCCATTATCTCTGATTCTGCTTGGCATTGACCCCCTTCTAGATCTGCTGCTCTTGTTGATTTGGCTCAGACTCACCTTCCGTCTCCTTCTAGTTTGAGGGAGGATATGCTGGTTTGGGAAGATGATAGACATGGGAAATTTTCTGTGGATTGTGCCTGGAATGCTTTGAGGTCGAGGAGACCCGAGATGCCTTGGTCCCGAGTTGTCTGGTTCCGGAAATCTATTCCCCGCCATTCTTTTCTTCTTTGGATGTCCATTCAGGGAGGCCTTTGTACTCAGGACAGTCTAATGAAATTTGGTATATCCTCTTGCTCGCGGTGTATCCTTTGTGGTTGTTCGAGTGAGGACATCGATCATCTTTTATTTCAGTGCCTCTTTTCATTGAGGTTTGGTCGTCTTTGTTAGCCATGTGTGGTTTAGACTGGAGTTGTCGAGATTGGCGCCAAACTGTTGAGTGGCTTTGTCAGTTCTCTGGTGCCTCTTTATATCATCTTCTGGTTCGTCTGTCCTTTGCAGCGTCAGTTTACCATATATGGAGGGAGAGGAATGCTCGCACTCATGATATGCCTCTTAGGCCAGTTTCTGTTCTTCTATATGATATTGTTTTTGATGTTCGGAATCGTGTTAGTTCTTTACGTAAGGTGACTCCATCTTATGAAAATAAATGGCTTCTCCTTTCGTGGCACTTGCCCGATGACATCTTTAGTTGATCTCTTGTAGCCGTTTGGCTTTCTTCTAGGAGGGCTTGTCCTCTCTAGATCCTGGGGGATGCCCCTTTGCTCTTGTATAGTTCTCTTTTGGTTATAATACTTACCTTATCCAAAAAAAAAGCTCAAACCAATACAAACCAAATCAAATATCAATGTAACTCATGTAAAGCAATCCAATCAACTTGCAAATGGTCTAATCAAGCTAAGCACAATGCGACCAATTCTTTTTCTTCTTTTTTTTTTCACTTTTTTTTTTCAAAACAAGTAGGTGACTCAGCTGCTTACATAAGTAGCTTACAAGTAGGTCAAGTAAGCATGTCAATTCGGCAATGGTAAGTTACAAACCAAATAAACACTTTTTCCAACTAACTTGGTGATGCAGCAACTTGCCTCTTCAAGCACCTCTCAAATGCAATGATGGCTACTCAAATTTCCATGTCAAGCTCATGAGTGCTTCCATTTTCAATGTCATGCAATGATTTCAACACAAATCCAATGTCAAGCTAATGATGGCTCACGCAAATCAGCAAGCACACTTGTTAATTCATGCTTCAACATAAGCACATCAAGCATCTTACTCACGGCAATATGTGTAACAAAGCAACCAGACTTGTCTCACAAAGTTAACAACACACAAGCTTAAGTAAACTTCAGGAGTAAGCCACGGCCTCATCAATCCATAAGCATTTCATTTTGTTTCAACACTCATTCACTCAAATGCCTCACCAAATCACTCAAACACACTTGTTTTCCACACACTTCACAAGATTGCAACAACTTCACAAGATTGCAAACAAGCTAGTTCAAGCAAATGCTAGGAGTAATGAAGTGCAATCTGATTTTCTCAAAGTAGATATGAACAATACCTATTGAAAACAAGCTAAGTGACATGTATATGGCAAGAACAAAGCAAGGGTGGTGATGGTTCTTCCTTGGCCGAATCTGACCTGATGCATTTCTTTTTTGTTTTTGTTTTTAATTTTTGAAACTAATAACTTAATAACAATGCTAAACACGTCCTAGTAACTTACAATTAACAACTAAACACTTGATTCAAGTAAAGAACACAAAGCCCCAATTTTGACCTAAGTAGCCAAAGCTTAACTCAAAGAAATACTCATGATCAATCAAAAAACACCAAGGCAGAATGTTATTCATGATATTTTGATCACAAATCAACAAGAATCAGCAAGAAACAACAAGATCCAACAATGGCTGAATCAAGGTGGAAGTAAAACCGTAATGCCGAAATTAAATCAACAAGAACAAAGATGAATACAAGATTAAACAACACAAAGGATAGGAAATCAGACCTCAGAACCCTAAGCTCATGATACCAAATGACAAGAACTCACTTGGGTTGGAAACCAAGCAAACCCCAAGCATCTTTCTCAAAACCCCAAGAACTTTGAATACTGATTTTGTAGGAACAAAACCCAACCAAGATCAGCTCCTAACCACCATGAAACTCACGTCCATGATAACCACAAGCATGAAATCAGATTGTATTTTGCTAGCAATGGAGACGCCACTAAGTTGCCAAGCTTAGATAAGTCAATTTGAACTTGAAAAGGGGAATCCCTCCCTCAACAAGGTTTTGGCCATAGCCATGGAAAGCTCAAGCTTTTCTTTCTTTCAAAATTCTGTATATTACGTTTTTTTCTCCAAAAATACAAAGAAGAGTCATATAATAAGGGTTACAAAAGAGTAAAAGGCTAAAATGACCCTAGAGCTAAAATTACCAAAAGCCCTAAGTCAAGCACCTCAACCACGACCATTAAGGTCCTTTTGCACCTAAATAAACTTAAAACAAAGATTATAAGCTAATCTCACTTAAGCTAATTAAGGTGCTTACATGCTATAGTAAATTGACGTGCTTCCGGCTAAGTAGAGATCTAAGCATAATTAAGCCTAATGGCATAGTCAAACATGCTAATTACATCATAAATTAAGTCAACATGTCGAGCAAAAATGACAAAAATGCCCCCATTTGACCGAATTCAACATAGTCCCAAAATAGGTCAAATCGGGTCAAAAGGGTGCTGGTGCTGAAGCTGCTCTGCTATGCTTCAGTCTGAGCTGATCTGGGTCAAATGAAATAGCTTGGGGACCTCTCTGGTTATGCCCATATGTGTCTATGGGGTGCACTTGACTTGGTTGCTGCAACTGGTCACATAGCTCTGAGCTAGTCCCGCAAAGGCCTCTCTAATCTTCTTTGCTCTTTGGCGTGTGATTGGACCTGTTGGCAACTGCATGGGTTCCTCCAAGTTGTTAGCTGCATCATGTAATGTCTCTGGTGTGGTTGGACTCATGTCATTCCCTTCTTGTTGAAAAGGATTCGACCTCGAATCTGAACCTGCATTAAAAATAAAATAAGTCAGAAACATTAAACATTGCAGGAACGCCAAACTCACCAGGAAGATCAAGCTTGTAAGTATTGTCGTTGATCCGCTCCAAGACTTGAAATGGACCATCTCCTCTTGGTTGCAACTTGGATCTTTTCCTCTTGCATATAAAGCCACACCCAATTGCCAGGGTCAAACACAATGCGTTGGAATCCTATTATTCTCACCAACTCTGCCTTTCCATTATCATTCATACTCCAAGCTTAATAACAATCAAAGATAAAAATCCATAGGAGTTAAAGAATTAGAATCATAATCAATCTCATAAGGCAAGTAAAAACTAGAAGGATGAATGCATCTATTATATGCAAACTCTGGCCCCGCTATTGCGTCTGTGATCTTCTTAGCTCTTTGGGGTGTGATTGGGCCTGTTGGCAATTGCAAAGGCTCTAATGTTCCTTGGGTGATTGCATTCATGTCAAATGTTGTCCCTTGGATCATGTCAATGTTGTCTATTCAAGTACTTGCTATCACTACATGGCGTATCATCCTTGTGACTTGTCATAAGGGGTATATATGTGTTGATACGAAACCCTTAGGGTGGCCTCTAACATTTATAATTGGATGTGAAATAAAATGAAGTTGTTTTTGCCTCGCGTCGTGACACCCATGAAAATAGAACCTGGCAGAGAGCATGCTCTATTTCACATCAATACGCCAGACACTACGCGTCGTGATGCCCACCTGATCAGACCTGAGGTAGAGCATTTGCTCGCTACATGTCGTGACACCAAATGTTGAGCGCCACGACACTCCCAATCAAGCCTGAGGTAGTGAGCCTATGTTTCATACGCATCGCGACCTTGGGTGCTGGGCTTCGCGACACTAAGCCAATCATCCAGGGCCTCACATAACTCTACAATGTCCAACCTGCCCAAAAGTATTCCCAACACTTCTACACTACAACCATTACACAAACCACTCTTTTATGCTTCAATTTCATGCATTCTACACTATTATTTCATCATCAAAACAACTCTTTAATCTCATAACTTTTCTTTAGCTCAACTTTAGAATTTCCATAAATTTGGACATTTCTTAATACAATCAATTTCCATGCTCATTATCTCACTAAATACAATCACTAGTATGTCACTAACACTAACATAGCTTCATACCATCAAAATTTCATAATCCAAGATTTGGGTAAAAATTTCCTTACCTTAACTTACTCGGTTTCCTTCACTTTTCAAGTCTTCAATGGTTGCTTACCTTCTTTTTAGCTTGTTATGTGAGGATCGGTATTTGTTTCCTCTTTTTTTCTTCTTCTTTCTTCTTATTTCTTTCATCTTCATATTCTTCTTCTTTTTCTCACGTTGATAAATTAATATGCAATGTTAAACAAACACTTTGATAAATTAACAATGCATCATTTTATTTCATAAAATATAATATCGTTTACATTAAATAAAGCTCTAGGGCATATATCCCAACAATCTCCCACTTGCACTAGAGCAAATGAGACATGTCACGTAATCCTAGACCATCTAGGTGACTTTCAAACACTTTAACCGATAAGGTCTTTGTAAACGGACCAGCCAGGTCTCTGCGGATGCAATCTTTGTAACAGAAATGTCTCCTCTCTGTACTATCTCCTTGATGAGATGATATTTCCTCTCTATATGCTTTCCCCTCTTGTGACTTCTTAGTTCCTTTGACTTTGCCACTGCACTACTATTATCGCAATAAAATGTGAGTGGTTTATCCAAATCTGGAATGACTTCCAGATCTTTGAACAACTTACGAAGCCATACTGCTTTCTTAGCTGCTTCGCAAGCTGCTACATACTCAGCCCCCATGATATAGTCAGTAATATAAGATTGCTTTATGATGAGTGGTAAATGTATCACTATTTCCTACTCATTTGACCTAATATTTTATATAGTTTCTTGTGTTTTGTGAATATTTTGATGTGTTTTGTGTTATTTTGTAGATAAATAAAGTTTCAGGACTCTCTGGAGGTGATTCGGGGCCAAAACAGTGAAAAATGAACAAAAGGGCAAAATTGTCATTTGGCGCGTCGCGACGCGCATCCTGAGTCATGACCACTGACGTGCATCGGGACACATGTCAAAATCTAAGAAGTCTACTAACATGCGCCTTTACTAACGTGGGCCTGCCACATGTCAACATCAGAGCAGATCCGCTAACGTGCGCCGTGCCACGTGTCATCATCACATGTTACCGACAATCGCCATCGCCACGTGTTATTTATGTGTCAGCCACGTGGCATCCACATCAGTCACATGCCGAGTCAGCTTTCCACGTGTCAGCCACGTCATCATTAGCCAATCAACTTGTGCCATGTGTCATCATCACATGCTGCTGACATTCACCATCGCCACATCATCTTCACGTCAGCACAATCATTTAGCTGCCGACGCAGCCTAACACGTGTCAACATCTCGCGAAGCCAAGCGCCACGTGTCAGCATCTCCGCATTCCACGCCGCAATTCACGGCGCGTCGCGACGCTCGGCCTACTGACGCCTATAAATTCAGCTCGAAATTTCCATTTCAGATCCATAACTTCTTCTCTGTAATTCCTTAAGAATACTAAGAAGATTGTATCTTGTTTGTTTAATTTCAGTTCTATAATTAATTTTATTTACTTTTATGCACAATACTTACCTTTCTTTACTTTTTCAGTTTTTACTTTTCAGTAATGATGAGGTAACTTCCCCCTGCTAGAGTAAAAGGTAAAGTATTTATTATTGCTATTTATATTAATCTCCCTTAATTATAATATAATACCTATTTAAAACCCGACTTAATGAGGATACCACTATATTGGCCGGTTGGTAATCATTTATAAATTGGTTTTAACCTGACTAAGCATGGATACCGCCTGGTTGGTCGGTTTGTAATTAATTATTAATTTGACTTAATCAGGTTACCGCCTATATGACTGGTTGGTAATATCACGCAAGTTAATATATTATATTAAGGGAGATATCTAAAATAGTAGTAATAGAAGTGGATCCTTTAACCCCAGCATTTTCTTTCATTGTACTTTTACCTTTTTAATTTCCAGCATTTACTTTTCAGCACTTTACTTTATGTCTTTTATTATTAAGCTTTTAGTGGTTGTAAATATGTGTCGTAGCTAAGCTCGTTATCTGGGGTTGTGATAAAATCCAATTATTGGGAAGCGGCCGCGAGTGCGCAACGAAAAATAAAAAATTATGAAAATATGATGCCACTATCCCTTTGCCCAAGACCCATTTGTTTTGATTATTCTACAAGCCTAGGCATGTTACTATATATTCTAAGCATAAAAACTCATAAAACATGCAAAGAACATAAACCTAAGCATGCTAACTATCATAAGAACTCTAATTAAAATAAAGAAAGAAAAAGACTTACTTGAACCGAAGACTCCTCTAGTCCTCCCTCCAATCTACAAGCTTTTCTCAAACTCAGCAAGCTCTTCCATGTTCCAAAGTGCCACCCAAGTGTGTGGCCTCCAAAGATGCACACACCAAAGCCAAAACTCAACGGCAAGACTACACCTTGATTGCACGGGTATTTTGCCCTTGGTGTTAGCCTAGGCAAATACCTCAAAACTTTTAACTCGAGGTTCCTCTAGTCAATTAGACTTAAGGATCCTCAAAATCGGTGGCTTACTCTTAAACTTTAGAGTTGCTCACTTATATAAACCCAAGATATGAAAGGTTTGGTGCAAAAATTTGTAAAGAATTCATTGGGTTTATATAGGTGCTCCAAAGACAACAAAATTAATTAAGAATCCGATGTGGGATAAATGCTAATTTAATCTTAGCCATTGGATCTTAATTTAGTGGTTTAATGAGATTATAAAACCCTAATAAGAGTTTGGGCCGAATTGAAATTCAAAATGAATAACAAATAATTTTTTTTTACTATTCATGATACTATTCACGATACTATTCATGTTACTATTCACGTTTATTTATTCCAATTCCCAAAGTTCCCATATCGTCTTTCACCAATCCCTAAGCCACTATGGAACCTCATAAATGATCTGTTCAATAATTAAACACATTGAACCATTTTTGAACAATTCCTACAGCAATCATATATGCTGTTAAATTTGTATTGTGCACTGTTAACCATTGATTTCGAGTTTATTGTGTGTGACCTTTCGGGTTCCCCTCAATTGGACATGAAATGAATCGTGATAATTTAATCGAACATAAATTATCCTCCGATCAGAAGGTCGTTCGATTTCAATGACCAAGGTTGACATCTAGCAACATGCCAAGGCCCCCAAATGAGAAGGAAATATATATATACTCATTCTGTATGCGATTTACATATGATACGGTCCCTCGCCTCACTGTATCCCCACCGTTGGACCTAGGGTATGGAAAGTGTCTACCCATATAGTCAAAGGTATGATGTTGATAGTGTCATGAATAGTGCTAACCCAAGAATCTCACATGATTCTTCCATTGCGGCCACGGTCTCAAGCACTGATCACACATATCAACCCGGGAACTGGAATACTACTCTTATAAGAAAATATTATCCGAGAGAGTGGAGATTCTCAACCCCAATGGGTTACCTCAGTGGAAAAGGCTTTGGGCTTGAGTGGTTTGCTCCCTTTCAAGTTCAAGGTTTGAAGCCCACTAGATGCATTTCCTTGGGGCCATGTCCCATGGTGTGAAAAAAGCCAGCGACTTACCATGATCTGTGTTGGGAAACTTCTGAGGGCACGAGGCACAGGTCCCGGGGATTAGTCGAGGTGCGCGTAAGCTGGCCCGGACTCCCCGGTTATCCAAAAAAAAAAAGAGTGGCGATTCTCTGTTGTATCTTTACAAACTTCATGTGTTTCAACAAATGACCCAATCGTACCCTTATGACCGGATCTTTTGAACCGGGGAAGGAGAATGTCAAAGTTATTTGATCCACACATAAGATTGTAAAGACCTCAAGTCTAAGGACTAGTCATACAATCGACACAAGAAAGTTCTCACAGACACATGGGATAAACACTCCATGTGAAAACTTTCGGCGGTCAGTTCGATGGACACGAGCAACTCATGCATCCATGTGATACACCAAGCGGATGGTTCTCCGCTAGTAGTTTATGAGATCGCTACCCCACTTAAGGGCGGATCATATCATCATGCTAGTCTCTCTGCTTTGTGAACGCCCAGATTATTCACAAAACTATGACTAGGAATGTTTAAGAGTAATGATTCTCATAAGGCGTGGAAGCCATCATCTTATTACTCCAAGGGCTTTATTACAGTGTTTGATGATTCATATAAGTTATGTAAGACACATATAATAAAGATTGCCATTTTATTAATTAATGAAAATATTACAAATACATGTACATATAGCCCATCCACAAGTTGGGTATAGGGCATATCCCTAACAATCTCCCACTTGCACAATAGCCAACTAGTATGAATCTGGACACCATACTCTCGGGTGTGCCTATAATGTTTTTGTTGAGTCAGCCCTTTAGTCAGAGAATCTGCAAGATTATATTCTGTGAGTATTTTCTCTATAATAACTTCTTTTTTCTAAACAATTTCCCTGATGAGATGAAATTGCCTGAGTACATGCTTGGATTTCTGGTGGGACCTTGGTTCATTTGATAGAGCAATGGCGCCCGTGTTGTCACAGTACATCGTGACGCCATTCTTTATAGCGGGAAGCACTTCCAGCTCTGTGATGAACTTCTTTATCCAGACTGCTTCTTTAGCTGCCTCAGATGCTGCAATATACTCGGCTTCAGTGGTAGAGTCCGCTGTAGTTGACTGCTTTGAGCTTTTCCAACTGACAGCACCGCCATTCAAAGTAAACAAATATCTTGTTTGCGATCTGCTGTCATCCCTATCGGCCTGAAAGCTTACATCAAAGTAACCGATGACTTTCATCTCAGAACAATCTCCGTATGTCAAAAACACATCCTTAGTTCTTCTCAGATACTTGAGGATTGTTTTAACAGCTGTCCAGTGTTGCTCACCAGGATTTTCCTGATACATGCTCGTTATGCTAAGAGCATAAGAGACATCAGGTCTTGTACATAGCATGACGTACATGATTGATCCTATTACTGAACCATAAGGGATCCTACTCATACGCTCTCTATCTAATGGAGTATGTGGACATTGCTCCTTAAATAATTTGATTCCATGACAAGTAGGTAAATTACCTCTTTTGGAATCTTCCATTTTAAATCTTTTCAAAACTTTATCTATGTATGTAGATTGAGAAAGTCCTAACAACCTCTTAGATCTATTACGGTAGATCTTAATGCCGAGGATGTAGGCTACTTCTCCCAAATCTTTCATGGAGAAATTATGAGATAACCATTGTTTGGTGGCTTGCATCATGGGAATATCATTCCCGATGATTAATATGTCATCGACATATAATACAAGAAATACAACAGCACTCCCACTACTTTTCCTGTAAACACAAGGCTCGTCTACATTTTTGATGAAGTCAAATTCTTTTATTGTCTCATCAAATCGTATATTCCAACTACTGGAGGCTTGCTTGAGTCCATAAATGGATCGTTTAAGCTTGCATACTTTATTATGATCATCCTTAGATGCAAACCCCTCAGATTGTGTCATATAGACTTCCTCTACGAGGTTCCCATTAAGGAAAGCTGTTTTAATATCCATCTGCCAAATCTCATAACCAAAGTGTGCAGCTAGTGCCAGTAAAATTTGAATGGACTTTATCATTGTAACAGGCGAGAAGGTTTCATCATAGTCAATTCCTTGGATTTGTCTATAACCTTTCGCCACTAACCTAGCCTTATAGGTTTGGATGTTGCCTTCTGCATCATTTTTACGCTTGTAAATCCACTTACAGCCTATGGGTTTTATCCCTTCAGGTGCATCCACCAAGTCCCAGACTTGATTCTGATACATAGAGTCTATTTCAGATTTCATGGCCTCAAGCCACTTGACTGAATCAATGTCACGCATTGCTTCGTCATAATTGGTGGGATCGTCATTATCAATGACCTGACCATGTTCCTCATCAATATGGAAACCATATCTTTCAGGCTCATATCTTTCCCTACCAGACCTTCTAAGTTCATAACCTTATGATTGTTCCGTCGCTGCCCTTTTGAGGGGCCTGAGGCTTAGTTCTATGTTAGTTTGTTCTTCTCGTACCTCATCGAGGTCAAGTCTACTCCCACTATATTTCTTGAGAAGGAATTCATTCTCTAGAAATTTAGCATTTCGTGAGACAAATGTTCTTTGTTCATTTGGGACGTAGAACACGTATGCTCTTGAGTTCAATGCATATCCTACAAACTTACATTTAATTGCCCTATCATCCAATTTTTTAGTTTGTGTGAGCTTAACATATGCGTCACATCCCCAAACTCTTAGATAACTAAGACAAGGACGTTTCCCAAACCATAACTCATATGGTGTTTGACTAACAGTCTTGGAAGGAACTTGGTTTAGTGGTAGTGTAGCAGTTTCTAAAGCAAGACCCTAAAATGAAAGAGGTAGATCCGTGTCTGGCATCATTGATCGGAACATATCTAATAATATCCGATTTCTCCTTTCGGAGACCCCATTATGCTGTGGAGTTCCCGGAGGAGTCCACTGGGAAACAATACCATTTTCTCTCAAGTAATCTTGAAATTCGTTGCTTAAGTATTCACCACCTCGGTCAGACCTTAGTGACTTAATACTTTTATTAAGCTGGTTTTCTACTTCAGCTTTGAAGTTTTTGAATTTTTCAAAGGCTTCAGATTTGTACCGCATAAGGTACACATACCCATATCGCGAGTGATCATCGATAAAGGTAATGAAGTAGGAGAATCCACCTCTAGCGGTAACTGACATTGGTCCGCATACATCAGAGTGTATGAGTTCTAATGTCTCCGCTGCACGCTGTCCTTTACCTTTGAAGGGTAATTTGGTCATTTTACCAAGTAAACAAGACTCATAAGTTCCATAAGGTTCATATTTGAAGGGTCTGAAATACCCATCCGGCCATCCTTATGTAGCTTAGTTAATCTTGTTTCATTGATATGACCTAAGCGACTGTGCCATAGAAGTGATTCATTGAGATTATTCGAGTTAACGTTAGATATATTAGAGGTTGAACATTCTTTGTTAGTTTGTAAGACATGGATACCATTATTCAAAATACCATCTCCATATTTTATTTCATTGAAATAAATAGAACATTCATTACAACTTATTAGGCATGAAAAGCCTTTATTACATAAAGAAGAAATTGAAATGATGTTCTTTACTAGAGAAGGTATATAAACACAATCTTCTAAGTCTAAAACTAAACCATTCGGCAAAACTAATGAATAAGTCCCCACACACAATGCAGCCAGTTTTGCTCAATTACCCATGCGTAAGTCAACCTCCCCATGACGGAGTCTCCTACTATTTCTCAGGCCCTGCACATTGTTACACAAGTGAGTCCCACAACCGGTGTCAAGCACCCAAGTAGAAGGTTCAGAGTTTTGAGAATATAGTTCAATCATATACAACATACCTGAAGCATTGGGCTTCTTGGTCTCTTGGGCTTCCCTAGCTTCCTTGGCTTTCAAGGATCTGCAGTCTTTCTTCCAATGACCCTTATTTCCACAAAAGAAACATTTCCTCTTTCCTTTTTTCTTCTCCACCTTACCATTGGGCTTTAGGAGATCTGGAGCCTTGGCCTTGCCCTTATTTTTATTTGGGCCTCGTGGCTTCAGGTCCGTACCCGTAAGCATGACGGAGGTTTTAAGCTCCGGTTTCAAGTCCTTCTCTGTTTGCTTTATCAGATTTGTGCAATTCTGCTAAAGTAACTTCTTTATCAGACATGTGAAACTGCATAATAAAGTTAGAGAAGTCTTTTGGTAAGGACTGGAGAATTAGATCGTGACCTATCTCATGATCCATGATGAACCCGAGGTTGGCCAATTTTTCAATGTGGCCAATCATCTTAAGCACATGTCCACTAACAGATCCTTCATTATACCTTGTTTGGAATAAGGCACATGACACTTGGAATCTCACGGTATGAACGGAAGTTGCATATAACTCCTTCAAGTGAAAGATGATGGTTTGAGCATCCATATCTTCGTGAGCTTTCTAAAGTTCGTCCGACATAGAGCCAAGAAATATGCAAACTGCTTGCTCATCATCATCGACGTGTTTTTTCCAAGCATCAAATGTATTTTGGTCAGCATCTTCTGCTGGTTTAGGGGGAAATGGTCTTTCAAGAACATAGAAAATATTTTCTTGTCGTAAGACAATTTCAAGGTTTCTAAACCAGTCATTGTAGTTGTCCCCTTTGAGCTTATGCTCATCAAGGATGGAACGAAGTGATACTCTATTTGCCATTTGAATGTTTGTGAAATATTTTAACCCACATGTTAAGAGAAAATGTTAAAATTAGGAATATGTTTTCATTAATGTTTCATAATAACATGGGCTTTTAATATTATGAAGTTGCTCCCACTCAATTGTTTTAAAATTTTAAGCAAATCGTATCAACCCCAATATGATGGATTTCTTGTGGGCAAGGATCCCATTATCATCATTTCATAACTCCGACTAGGGCCGGTCATTATAAAATACGATAATTAGGTAGGTTCCCAACCAATTTATGATATAAATCACAATTCCTTGATCATTGGGTTGGGTAATCAAACATGCCATAGCTTATGCTAGTCCTCGTGGACACCCAATCTTTGCCACTAAGTTATAAGACCACGTCTAAGGGTCGATGCGTCTTATGACTCAGAAAAGTCAAACCATTATCAATAGTACGATTTAGGGACAAATTGGTATTGGTCAGTCTAGTAAAGCCTAGTCATGCCAATATGGTTTAAGCACTTTGGGTCTATACCTTACAATGGGAGGCAAATTATAGACTTAAATTATTATTGAGGATTTTAGCAAGTTTAAGTGAATAATTGTCAAATGGATTCCTCCTTTGAAAATTCCCCAGAGGGAGGGTGGAGCGAACTCTCTTAAATACTCATACCTCTCAGGCTCTTATTGCCTTGGTGACATGAATAAACAATAGATCCTCCAAATTAGTCCAACACTTTAAATATGCTTTAAGGTAAGCTTTGAGTAAATGATTATCTAGATGTCTTCAAGATTATCCTCCCTTCAGTAATCAGTCATAATCAATCTGCTTTTGTCGCGGGAAGGCGCATTAGCGACAATATTCTTTTGTGTCAGGAATTGGTTCGGAATTATCACTGGAATGGCAGTTCTCCGAGATGTGCTTTTAAGATTGACTTGATGAAAGCTTATGACACTGTTCGTTGGGATTTCCTGGTTGAGGTTCTGCGGACAGTTGGTATTCCAGAGAGGATGGTGGGTTGGATTCAGGAGTGTATGACTACTACTAGATTCTCTGTCTCTATTAATGGTGAGCTGCATGGTTTCTTCTCTGGGGGTCGGGGATTACGACAAGGTGATCCCATGTCTCCTTATCTATTTGTTTTGGCTATGGAAGTGTTGTCAGGTCTTCTTCGTAATATGGCTACTAATCCGGGTTTCCAGTTTCACTGGCGGTGTTCTAAGGTCCGTCTTACTTATCTATGCTTTGCGGATGACCTTATGATTTTCTGTAAAGCTGAAGCATCCTCTGTCTCCTTGATCAAGGATTGCCTTGGGCAGTTCAGTGGTTTATCAGGTCTAACCCCGAACCCAGCTAAAAGTCAATTCTTCTCTTCTGGTATCTCTCCTACCCTTCTAGGCCACTTGTGTCACATTTTGGGTTTCCAAGTTGGGAATCTTCCAGTGAGGTATCTGGGAGTCCCGTTGATCTCTACTAAATTCAGGGCCTCTGATTGTGCTTCTCTTGTGGATCGTATTATTCTTCGTGCCAAGAGTTGGAGTAGTAAGTTTCTCTCTTATGCAGGTCAGCTTCAGCTTATTAAGTCAGTTTTGTTCTCCATTCAAGTTTATTGGTCTTCTTTATTTATTCTTCCTAAGTCTGTTGTGAGGAAGGTGGAGACGATTCTACGCTCTTTCCTTTGGAAGGGTAGTGCGCTCACCTCTTCTGGGGTGAGAGTGGCTTGGAGCAAAGTTTGTTTACCTCTTCAGGAGGGGGGGCTGGGGATAAAGAGTTTGGATTCTTGGAATAGAGCGGCTATTGTTAAACATATTTGGTTTCTTTGTTCTGGCCAATTTTCCTCATGGTCGAGTTGGGTTCACTCTTATTTGTTGCGGGGTAGAAGTTTTTGGGAGATCCCTTGTCCTTCAGATTGCTCTTGGAGTTGGCGTAAGATCTTGGAGCTTCGTTCTTGGTCCCGTCGGCGGATGAGAGTGAGGATTGGGAATGGTGAGAAGACGTTATTGTGGTTTGATTATTGGCATCCTGTTGGCCCGATTGTGGACACGTTGGGCGAGAGAGTGATTTATGATTCTGGCTTGGATAGAATGGCTACAGCTGCATCCATTATCTCCGATTCTGCTTGGCAATGGCCCCCATCTAGATCTGCTGCTCTTTTTGATTTGGCTCAGTCTCATCTTCCGTCTCCTTCTAGTTTGAGGGAGGATGTGCTGGTTTGGGAGGAGGATACAAACGGAAGATTCTCTGTGGATAGTGCCTGGAATGTTATGAGGTCAAGGAGACCCCAGATGCATTGGTCTCGAGTTGTTTGGTTCCGGAAGGCAATTCCCCGTCATTCCTTTCTTCTTTGGATGTCTATTCAGGGTGGCCTTTGTACTCAGGACAGTCTGATGAGATTTGGCATCTCTGCTTGCTCGCGGTGTATTCTTTGTGGTTGTTCGAGTGAGGACATTGATCATCTTTTCTTCCAGTGCCTCTATTCTTCAAGGGTCTGGTCGTCTGTGCTGGCCATGTGTGGGTTAGATTGGAGTCGCCGAGATTGGTGTCAGACTGTTGAGTGGGTATGTCAGTTCTCCGGAGCCTCTTTATGTCATCTTCTGGTTCGTCTGTCTTTATAGCGTCAGTCTACCATATTTGGAGGGAGAGGAATGCTCGCACTCATGATATGCCTCTTCGGCCTGTTTCTGCTCTTCTTTATGATATTGTTTTTGATGTTCGGAATCGTGTTAGCTCCTTACGAAAGGTGAATCCATCTTATGACAATAAATGGCTTCACCTTTCGTGGCACCTACCCGATGACATCTTTTGTTGATTCTTTTGTAGCCTTTTGGCTTTGTAGCCTTTTGGCTTTTTTCTAGGAGGGCCTGTCCTCTCTAGTGCCTGGGGTATGCCCCTTTGCTCTTTGTATAGTTTTCTTTGGTTATAATACTTACCTTATCCAAAAAAAAAATTAACTTTAGTTTGAAAGTTTTATTTATTTATTTATTTTTTTGGATAAGGTAAGTATTTAAACCAAAAGAAAACTATACAAGAGCAAAGGGCATCCCCCAGGATCTAGAGAGGACAAGCCCTCCTAGAAGAAAGCCAAACGGCTACAATAGATCAACTAAAGATGTCATCGGCAAGTGCCACGAAAGGTCAAGCCATTTATTGTCATAAGATGGAGTCACCTTACGTAAAGAACTAACACGATTCCGAACATCAAAAACAATATCATAAAGAAGAACAGAAACTGGCCTAAGAGGCATATCATGAGTGCGAGCATTCCTCTCCTCCATATATGGTAAACTGACGCTGCAAAGGACAGACGAACCAGAAGATGATATAAAGAGGCACCAGAGAACTGACAAAGCCACTCAATTAACGCCTTGGTCCCCCCACTTGTATCTTTAATAATGTCTTTTATTATAAACAAGTGATTTATATTTATTAGCCTTAAAGGTAATAAATCTCTAAGTTCATCACGGAATAATTACTTAGCTAAGGGATAAGCAATACACTCTCTATTTCCTTAGAAAGTCTCTAGATGCTTGCACCCTAAAATAATCATGCCAATTCTAGTCATACAAAGAATCATCAAGCATATGAGTTTTAATATATTGGAATTATTTTTGGCATTAAATAACTTTGATTAATATTTAATTATGATATTGCATATTATTTTAAATATATGTATGACTAGAATTGCATATGAGTGAACTTTAAATGCAATTTCACAATTCAAATATTAACCAAATCATGCAAAACTTGTGCCTAAAATTAAGTTCAGGGTGTTATCTTTCCCACGAGCTTTTACACACCCAATTTCGAGTTCAAATGAGAGAGAACTAATCAAAACAAAAACGGCGCGCTGATACCACTGTTGGGAAGCGGCCGCGAGTGCGCAGCGGAAAATTATATAAATTAAATTATGATGCCGCTATCCCTTTGCCTAAGACCCATTTGTTTTGATTATTTTACAAGCCTAGACATGTTACTACTAAGAATAAAACTCATAAAACATGCACAGAACATAAACCTAAACATGCTAACTATCATAAGAACTCTAATTAAAATAAAGAAAGAAAAAGACTTACTTGAACCGAAGACTACTCCAGTTCTTCCTCCAATCAACAAGCTTTTCTCGAACTTAGCAAGCTCTTCCACGTTCCAAAGAGCCACACCAAGTGTCTGGCCTCCAAAGATGCACACACCAAAGCCAAAACTCAACGGCAAGACTACGCCTTGAGTGCACGGGTATTTTTCCCTTGGTGATAGCCTAGGCAAATACCTCAAAACTTTTAACTCGAGGTTCCTCTAGTCAATTAGACTTAAGGATCCTCAAAATCAGTGGCTTACTCTTAAACTTTAGAGTTGCTCACTTATATAAACCCAATATATGAAAGGTTTGGTGCAAAAATTTGTAAAGAATTCATTGGGTTTATATAGGTGCTCCAAAGACAACAAAATTAATTACGAATTCAATGTGGGATAAATGCTAATTTAATCTTAGCCATTGGATCTTAATTTAGTGGTTTAATGAGATTATAAAACCATAATAAGAGTTTGGGCCGAATTGGAATTCAAAACAAATAACAGATAAATTTTTTTACTATTCACGTTACTATTCATGTTTATTTATTTATTTATTCCAATTCCCAAAGTGCCCCTATCATCATTCACCAATCCCTAAGCCATTATGGAACCTCATAAATGATCTGTTCAATAATTAAACACATTGAACCATTTATGAACAATTCCTACAGCAATCATATATGCTGTTAAATTCGTACTGTACACTGTTAACCACTGATTTCGACTTTGTTGTGTATGACCTTTTGGGTTCCCCTCAAGTTGGACATGAAATGAATCATGATAATTTAATCGAACATAAATTATCCTCCGATCAGATGGTCGTTCGATTTCAATGACCAAGGTTGACATCTAGCAACATGCCAAGGCCCCCAAATGATAAGGAAAGATATATATACCGATTTTGTATGCGATTTACATATGATACAGTCCCTCGCCTCACTGTATCCCCACCGTTTGACCTAGGGTATGGAAAATGTCTACCCATATAGTCAAAGGTATGATGTTGATAGTGTCATGAATCGTGCTAACCCAAGAATCTCACATGATTCTTCCACTGCGGCCACAGTCTCAAGCACTGATCACACATATCAACCCGCGAACTAGAATACTACTCTTATAAGAAAATATTATCCGAGAGAGTGGCGATTCTCTGTTGTATCTTTACAAACTTCATGTGTTTCAACAAATGACCCAATAATACCCTTATGACCGGATCTTTTGAACCGGGGAAGGAGAATGTCAAATTTATTTGATCCACACATAAGATTGTAAAGACCTCAAGTCTAAGGACTAGTCATACAATCGATACATGAAAGTTCTCACAAACACATGGGATAAACACTCCATGTGAAAACTTTCGGCGGTCAGTTCGATGGACACGAGCAACTCATGCATCCATGTGATACACCAAGCGGATGGTTCTCCGCTAGTAGCCTATGAGATCGGCTACCCCACTTAAGGGCAGATTATATCATCATGCTAGTCTCTCCTCTTTGTGAAGGCCCAGATTATTCACAAAACTATGACTAGGAACGTTTAAAAGTAATGATTCTCATAAGTCGTGGAAGCCATCATCTTATTATTCCAAGGGCTTTATTACAGTGTTTGATGATTCATATAAGTTATGTAAGACATGTATAATAAATATTGCCATTTTATTAATTAATGAAAATATTACAAATACATGTACATATAGCCCATCCACAAGTTGGGTATAGGACATATCCCTAATACCAATATCACCGATTTATAAGGGGTTATTTTATAGTTTGGGTAATATAAAGGTTTACTTATTAAGTCTTAAGCTTAATGCTTCTTGTTAACTGGCCACTAATAAGATTGATAGGGTAAACTTAAAATAAACTTGACGAAGGAATTTTAGGTTTCAGCCTTAGACTTAGTAGCCCACGATCTTCCTTGAGGATAGATAACCCTTTAATAGATTTCCATCTGGATTCCAACAACAAAACAAAGGCCAGGAGTTTGAAAAAGAACCAGAAATGAAAGAATGGATTACAGAGATGTTCAAAAAGTAACAGGCAACATATGATGCTATGTTTCAAAGCCAATCTGCTTCCATCAAAGCACTGGAGAATCAAATTGGACAATTGGCCAATGCTTAGAGTTACAGACCGCCAAGAAATCACTCCACCTCCACTTTTCCACAGCGTCTTCAGAAAAATAAACTGGACAACCAGTTTGCCTGTTTCTTGGAGGTTTTCAAAAAGCTGCACATCAACATCCCATTTGCAGAAGTGTTGGAAGAAATGCCCAGCTATGTCAAATTCATGAAAGACATTCTTTCACGAAAACGGAGATTGGGAGATTACGAGACAGTAACATTGATGGAAGAATGCAGCGCCATCATTTAGAGGAAACTTCCCCCGAAGTTGAAAGATCCTGTCAGTTTCACTGTCCCATGCACCATTGGAGAATATTATATCGGTAAGGCTTTATGTGATTTAGGTGCAAGTGTTAATTTGATGCCTTTTTCAATTTACATGAAACTGCAAATTGGAGAAGCAATGCCCACCTCAGTCTCTCTCCAACTTGCTGATTGAATGCTCGCATTTCCAGGAGGTGTTGTTGAAGATGTGATGGTCAAAGTTGACAAACTCATTCTCCTAGCAGATTTCATTATCCTTGACATGGAAGAAGACAAAGATGTACCTATCATCATTGGGAGACCATTTTTGGCTACAGGTCGAACTGTTATTGATGTGCAAAAAGGAGAACTAACCATGAAAGTTTAGGACCAAGAAGTTACCTTCAATGTTTTCAAAGCCATGAAATTCCCGAGTGATGAAAAGGGAGAGGAATATTTCAGAGTTGATGTTGTTGATAGTATCATCCAAGATACTGAACCACCTCCCACGGATAAACTTGAAGCTTGCATCACTAACATGACTAACAGCGAGCTAGATGCTGAAATTCTGGAATGTATCAACTATCTTGACAAGCCGTTTCGTTTCAAATTTACACCACCAGTTGAAAGCCTGGAACTCCCGAAAAAGGAGCGGATCAAGCCCTCTATTGAAGAACCACCGCAGTTGGAGCTGAAGTTACTTCCGAGCCATCTCAGGTATGTATTACTTGGAAACTCTTCTGAATTAACTGTAATTATTTCTTCTTCGCTAACATTAGAGCATGAAGAAAAGTTGCTGAGAGTGTTACGAGAACACAAGAGAGCCATTGGCTGGACTATAATAGACATTCAAGGCATTAGCCCATCATTTTACATGCACAAGATTATGATGAACGACGAGTACAAACCCACAATGGAGCATCAACGGAGACTAAATCCAATCATGAAGGAGGTCGTAAAGAAAGAGATTATCAAATGGTTGGATGCTGGCATCATTTACCCCATCTCAGACAGTAGTTGGGTGAGTCCTATGCAGTGTGTTCCAAAGAAAGGATGAATTAATGTAGTCACAAATGAAAAGAACGAGCTGATAACACAAGAACGGTGACTGGATGGAGATTATGCATGGACTATCGGAAGCTGAACAAAGCAACAAGGAAACACCATTTTCCGCTACCATTCATTGATCAGATGCTGGACAGACTGGCGGGACATGAATTCTATTGCTTTCTAAATGGATATTCGGGGTATAATCAGATTGCCATCGTCCCAGAAGATCAGGAGAAAACCACATTTACATGTCCCTATGGTACTTTTACTTTCCGCAGGATGCCATTTGGACTATGTAATGCCCCTGCTACATTTCAACGTTGCATGATGGCCATCTTCTCAGACATGCTGGAATAAAGTATGAAGGTTTTCAGGGATGACTTCTCTGTGTTCGGAGATTCTTTCGACCACTGCTTGTAAAATCTAAAACAGATGTTACAAAGATGCGAAGATACCAACCTGGTGCTCAACTGGGAGAAAAGCCATTTCATGGTGCAGGAAGGCATCGTTTTGGGACACGGATCTCACCAAAGGGAATCGAGGTAGACAAAGCAAAGATTGAGACAATTGAAAAATTACCTCCACCAACATCTATCAAAGGGATTCGGAGCTTTCTCGGACATGCAGGTTTTTACAAGAGATTTATCAAAGACTTCTCAAAGATTGCAAAACCTTTATGCAATCTTCTGGAAAATGATGTGAATTTCAACTTCACCAAAAAATGTCATGAAGCTTTTGAGATCCTAAAACAGAAGCTGGTTTCTGCCCTTATCATTGTAGCACCAAACTGGACCCTTCCATTTGAGGTGATGTGCGATGCTAGTGATTTTGTTGTAGGTGCAATTTTGGGACAACGCAAAGCAAATGTTTTCCACACCATTTATTACTCCAGCAGAACTATGAATGAAGCTCAACTCAATTACACAACCACTGAAATAGAGTTGCTCGCAGTTGTGTTCGCTTTTGATAAATTCTAATCCTATCTGCTGGGTCCCAAAGTGGTGGTCTACACAAATCATTCAGCAATCAAATACCTGATGACGAAGAAAGATGCCAAACCCAGATTGATCCGTTGGATACTTCTTCTGCAAGAATTTGACGTGGAGATTCGAGACAGGAAAGGGACAGAAAACCAAGTGGCAGATCATTTATCGAGGCTCGAGAATGGAGAAACAGCTGGCAAAGAATTGACAATCAAAGAAACTTTTCCAGATGAACAGTTGTTTTCCATGAAACAGTATGATGTCCCTTGGTATGCTAACTATGTAAACTACATAGTATCGGGAAAATGGCCGTTGGAATGGACAACTCAGCAACGAAAGAAGTTCTTCAAAGAAGTCAAACAATATGTCTGGGATGAGCCGTATCTGTCCAAACGTTGTGCTGATCAATTATTGAGACGGTGTGTTCCACAGAAGGAGGTCAACAGTCTTATACAACATTGTCATTCATCATCATATGGCGGACACTTCAGCGGAAAAAAATCTACAGCCAAAGTCCTACAATCAGGTTTGTTCTGGCCCACTCTTTTTAAATATGCTTACTTGTTTTCTCTTCAATGTGACAGGTGCCAGAGAACGAGAAATATTTCGAGGAGAAATGAAGGATCTCTGCAAAATATTTTGGAAGTAGAGATATTTGATGTATGGGGGATTGATTTTATGGGACCCTTTGTTCCATTATTTGGAAACCTGTACATACTGGTTGTTGTAGACTACGTCTCCAAATGGGTTGAAGCAATTGTACTGCCATCAAACGATTCAAAAGTAGTGATCAAATTCCTTAAAAAGAATATTTTCACTGGCTTCGGAACACCTCGGGCTAATATCAGTGATGGTAGAACACATTTCTTCAATAAATATTTTGATGCACTCCTATCCAAATACGAAGTTACTCATAAAGTTTCCAGTGTTTACTACCCACAGTCAAACGGACAGGTTGAAGTTTCAAACAGGGAGAACAAAAGAATCTTGGAGAGAACCGTTGGATCAACAAGGAGGGACTGGTCTACAAAACTGGATGACGTACTATGGGTCTACCGGACAGCTTACAAAACACCCATTGGTATGTCCATTTTTCGCTACCATTCATTGATCAGATGTTGGACAGACTGGCGGGACATGAATTCTATTGCTTTCTGGATGGATATTCGGGGTATAATCAGATTGCCATCGCCCCAGAAGATCAGGAGAAAACCACATTTACATTTCCCTATGGTACGTTTGCTTTCCGCTGGATGCCATTTGGACTATGTCCCCCTACTACATTTCAACGTTGCATGATG
The DNA here is from genome assembly GCA_019454045.1 of Zanthoxylum bungeanum. Classification (NCBI taxonomy): domain Eukaryota; kingdom Viridiplantae; phylum Streptophyta; class Magnoliopsida; order Sapindales; family Rutaceae; genus Zanthoxylum; species Zanthoxylum bungeanum. The sequence continues at coordinate 76,537 of SKCR01028355.1, forward strand.
GCCATCTTCTCAGACATGCCGGAACAAAGTATGGAGGTTTTCATGGATGATTTCTCTATGTTCGGAGATTCTTTCGACCACTGCTTGTAAAATCTGGAACATGTGTTACAAAGATGCGAAGAGACCAACCTGGTGCTCAACTGGGAGAAATGCCATTTCATGGTGCAGGAAGGCATCGTTATAGGACACCGGATCTAACAAAATGGAATCGAGGTGGACAAAGCAAAGATTGAGACAATTGAAAAATTACCTCCACCAATATTTGTCAAAGGATTCGGAGCTTTCTCAGACATGCAGGTTCTTACAAGAGATTTATCAAAGATTTCTCAAAGATTGCTAAACCTTTATGCAATCTTCTGGAAAATGATGTGTCTTTCAACTTCACCAAAGAATATCATGAAGCTTTTGAGATCCTAAAACATAAGCTGGTTTCTGCCCCTATCATTGTAGCACCAGACTGGACCCTTCCATTTGAGGTGATGTGCGATACTAGTGATTTTGCTGTAGGTGCAGTTTTGGGACAAGGCAAAGCAAAAGTTTTCCACACCATTTATTACTCCAGCAGAACTCTGAATGAAGCTCAACTCAATTACAAAACCACTGAAAAGGAGCTGCTCGCAGTTGTGTTCGCTTTTGATAAATTCTGATCCTATCTGCTGGGTCCCAAAGTGGTGGTCTACACAGATCATTCAACAATCAAATACCTGATCGCGAAGAAAGATGCCAAACCCAGATTGATCCATTGGATACTTCTTCTGCAAGAATTTGACGTGGAGATTTGAGACAGGAAAGGGATAGAAAACCAAGTGGCAGATCATTTATCAAGGCTCGAGAATGGAGAAACAGCTGGCAAGGAATTGACAATCAAAAAAACTTTTCCAGATGAATAGTTGTTTGCCATGAAACAGTATGATGTCCCTTGGTATGCTAACTATGTCAACTACATAGTATCGGGAAAATGGTCGTTGGAATGGACAACTTAGCAACGAAAGAAGTTCTTCAAAGAAGTCAAAAACTATGTCTGGGATGAGCTGATCTGTTCAAACGTTGTGCTGATCAATTATTTAGACGGTGTGTTCCACAGGAGGAGGTCAAAAGTGTTGTACAACATTGTCATTCATCATCATATGGCGGACACTTCAGCGGAAAAAAATCTACAGCCAAAGTCCTACAATCAGGTTTTTTCTGGCCCACTCTTTTTAAAGATGCTTACTTGTTTTCTCTGCAATGTGACAGGTGCCAGAGAACGGGAAATATTTCGAGGAGAAATGAAGGACCTCTGCAAAATATTCTGGAAGTAGAGATATTTGATGTATGAGGGATTGATTTTATGGTACCCTTTGTTCCATCATTTGGAAACATGTACATACTGGTTGTTGTAGACTATGTCTCCAAATGGGTTGAAGCAATTGCACTAGCATCAAACGATTCAAAAGTGGTGATCAAATTCCTTAAAAAGAATATTTTCACTCGCTTCAGAATACCTCGAGCTATTATCAGTGATGGTAGCACACATTTCTGCAACAAATATTTTGATGCACTCATATCCAAATATGAAGTTACTCATAAAGTTTCCACTGCTTACCACCCACAGTCAAACAGACAGGTTGAAGTTTCAAACAGGAAGATCAAAAGAATATTGGAGAGAATCGTTGGATCAACAAAGAGGGACTGGTCTACAAAACTGGATGACACACTATGGGCGTACCAGACAGCTTACAAAACACCCATTGGTATGTCCATTTTTCGCTACCATTCATTGATCAGATGCTGGACAGACTGGCGGGACATGAATTCTATTGCTTTCTGGATGGATATTCGGGGCATAATCAGATTGCCATCGCCCTAGAAGATCATGAGAAAACCACATTTACATGTCCCTATGGTACTTTTGCTTTCCGCATGATGCCATTTGGAGTATGTAATGCCCCTACTACATTTCAACGTTGCATGATGGGCATCTTCTCAAACATGTTGGAACAAAGTATGGAGGTTTTCATGGATGATTTCTCTGTGTTTGGAGATTCTTTTGACCACTGCTTGTAAAATCTGGAACAGTTGTTACAAAGATGCGAAGATACCAACCTGATGCTCAATTGGTAGAAATGCCATTTCAAGGTGCAGGAAGACATCGTTATGGGACACCAGATCTCACAAAAGGGAATCGAGGTAGACAAAGCAAAGATTGAGACAATTAAAAAATTACCTCCACCAACACTGTCAAAGGGATTCGGAGCATTCTCGGACATGCAGGTTTTTACAGGAGATTTATCAAAGATTGCTAAACCTTTATGCAATCGTCTGGAAAAGGATGTGCCTTTCAACTTCACCAAAGAATGTCATGAAGCTTTTGAGATCCTAAAACAGAAGCTGGTTTCTGCCCCTATCATTGTAGCACTAGACTGGACCCTTCCATTTGAGGTGATATGCGATGCTAGTGATTTTGCTGTAGGTTCAGTTTTGGGACAACGCAAAGCAAAAGTTTTCCACACCATTTATTACTCCAGCAGAACTCTGAATGAAGCTCAACTCAATTACACAACCACTGAAAAGGAGTTGCTCGTATTTTTGTTCGCTTTTGATAAATTCCGATCCTATCTGATGGGTCCCAAAGTGGTGGTCTACACAGATCATTCAGCAATCAAATACCTGGTCGCGAAGAAAGATGCCAAACCCAGATTGATCCGTTGGATACTTCTTCTGCAAGAATTTGACATGGAGACTCGTGACAGGAAAGAGACAGAAAACCAAGTGGCAGATCATTTATCGAGGCTCGAGAATGGAGAAACAGCTGGTAAAGAATTGACAATCAAAGAAACTTTTTCAGATGAACAGATGTTTGCCATGAAACAGTATGATGTCCCTTGGTATGCTAACTATGTTAACTACATAGTATCGGGGAGGCTTCGTTTGCTAGAGGTTCTTACATCCGATAACGGCTTCTTTTTGTTTAGATTTGATAGCCTTAAAGGAGCTAGTGCAGTGTTGGACGAAGCCCCTTGGCATATGGTTAATAGACCGTTGGTTCTCAAACTTTGGCAACCTGGTTTATCTTTGACTAAGGAGGACCAATGTAAGGTTCTTGTTTGGGTTAGACTCTTTCACCTGCCCATTGACTTATGGACGGCTAAAGGGATTAGTTATGTGGCAAGTGCTGTTGGGAGACCTCTCAATGATGACCACATTACCCTATCCAGGAAACGGCTTAGTTTCGCTCGAGTCTGTGTTGAGATTGATGCTCGGAACCCCCTTGTCGAGGAGATTGTCTTCCAGTATCCTGATGGTATTAGGGCACCTATTAGGGTTGAGTTTGAATGGGTTCCTGTGAAATGTACTACTTGTGAAGTTTTTGGCCATTCGGTGAGTTCCTGCCCAGATAAGGCCCCTTATAAGGAGGTTAGTACACCTTCTCAGTCCTGGATTCCCAAGCCATCTATTTCTTCTATGGATACAGTTGTTACGGCTGACACTACTGAGATAAAGGAGGGTGTCTGGATTCCGGTCTCTAAGAAGAAGAAAGGTAAGGGAGCGACTGTGACTACTCCTATTAGCTCGAGCAGTGATGTGATTCAGAATGTTCCCACTGATAGGGTTATTGTTATGGGTGAGTGCTCTTCCAATAGGTTGGAATCGGCTCTAGTAACTCCTCCTACGTCCGTGGTTCCGTCTGAGGCAGTTATTTCGGAGGCAGAGGATAAGGAGGAAGGAGAATGTTCCCTTGCTTCTTCACCTCCTGTCAAGGATCTTCCCAAGTCTGTTTTAGCTAAGTCTCCGCCTTCTGGAACTTATGTTTCGCCCACTCCAATGATAACAGTTTGGCCAATAAGGTCATTGATTCTCAAGAGATCAGGAAATTGGTTTATGGCAACAAATCTAGAAAGGGTTCTGGTGGTAAGAGGAGTCAGAAACGGCAGTCCCCGAGAGGGGGTCAACGACATTGATTTGTTTGGGTTTGGCTCTACTCTTCTCTGTTTTTATGATTTTTGGTTGTTGGAACATTCGGGGTCTCAATGACCCAATAAAACAAGCTGAAGTTAGGAGGTTTCTTCGTGATGAGAAGCTTTCTTTGTGTGGTTTAGTTGAAACCAAGGTAAAGGAGGTTAATTTTGTGAATGTTTCTCGTGCGATTAATCCTTCATGGAAGTTTTTTTCCCATTCTGATATTCTTCCGTTTGGCCGTATTTGGGTGTGTTGGAACCCTAGTGACATTGATGTTAGCATTATTCGTTCTTCTTCTCAAGTTATTCATTGTAGTGTTTCTCATATTTCTGGGTTATGGACTTGTGTGGTTTCGGTGGTTTATGGAGAGTGTGACTACGAGAAGCGTCGGGAGCTTTGGGCTGACTTGATTTCTAGTGGTAGTGTTTTTGATGATTCTCCGTGGCTTGTTTTGGGAGACTTCAATGCTATTCGCTCTCCGATTTAGCATTATGGTAGTTCTGTGGCATGGCCGGCTTGGAAAGATTATTTGGGCTGCTGTTTGGGTCAGGCTGGTTTGGATGATCTTCAGTTCTCTGGTTTTCAGTTTACTTGATTTAATAAGCAGATTCAGTCTCCTATTTGGCGTAAGTTGGACCGTGTTCTCACTAATTCGTCTTGGGAGTGTCTCTTCCAGGGTTCTACTGCCCGTTTTCTTCCCCCTCGGATTTCGGATCATTCTCCTATGGTGGTTAAACTTGCCGAGCTCCCAAAGAGGAAAATTCTGTTCAAATTCTTTGACTTTTGGGCTGATCATCCCGATTTTCTTTCAGTTGTGGCCAGGGCTTGGGACATTAGTGTTCATCGTACTCCGATGTTCCGTTTATGTTGTAAGCTGAAGAGTGTTAAGGTGGGCTTAAAGAAATTTAATATTGAGCATTTCTCTAAGATCCCGAGTAAGGTTTTGGAGATTAGGAGGGAGTTGGATAGAGTGCAGCGGGCTTTACAGGAGTGCCCCAGTGACTCTGCTCTGTTAGCTGAAGAAGCTAGTCTTTCGTTATGGTATGGTGTCATGAGTCGGGCTGAGGAAGGCTTCAATAGAAAGAAGTCTCGTGTTCAATGGCTTAACCTTGGGGATCAAAATACTAAATTCTTCTTTACATCTATGAAGAGCTTTCATGGCCGTAGCAAGATTACTTCTATCACTAAGGAGGATGGGATCCGTGTGCAGGATGAGGCTTTGGTTAAAGATGAGATTGTTTCTTCTTTTGAGTCCCTTTTGGGCCCCCAGCATTGTCAGCAGGATATTGATATGGTTGCCCTTAGATCTGCTATTACTAGGCATGTGACAGCTGAGCAGAGTGAGATTCTTTCTCGGGAGGTTTCAGATGAGGAGATTAAGGCTGTCTTGTTCGCGCTGAAGGACAATAAAGCTCCAGGCCCAGATGGTTTTAACTCGGGTTTCTTTAAGAAGTCTTGGAGTGTTGTGGGGAATGATGTCATTTGTACTATTCACTCTTTCTTTTCCTCTGGGCGTCTCTTGAGGCAGGTTAATGCTACTTCTATTGCTATGATTCCTAAGATCCCCAACCCTTCCATGGTTAAGGATTATCGGCCTATTTCTTGTTGCAACACTATTTACAAGTGTATTGCTAAGCTTATTGTGAATAGGATCAAGGTTATCCTTCCTTCAGTGATTAGTCATAATCAATATGCTTTTGTTTCGGGTAGGCGTATCAGCATAACATTCTCTTGTGTCAGGAGTTGGTTCGGAATTATCATCGGACTGGTGGTTCCCCGAGATGTGCTCTTAATATTGATTTGATGAAAGCTTATGACACTGTTCGTTGGGACTTTTTGGTTGAGGTTTTGCGAACTATTGGTTTTCCTGAGAGGATGGTGGGTTGGATTCAGGAGTGTATGACTTCTACTAGGTTTTATGTGTCTATTAATGAGGAGTTGCATGGTTTTTTTTTTTGGGGGTCGCGGGTTGCGACAAGGTGATCCTTTGTCTCCTTATCTCTTTGTTTTGGCTATGGAAGTTCTGTCAGGCTTACTTCATAATATGGCTCTTAATCAGGAGTTCAAATTCCATGGGCGGTGTTCTAAGAACCGTCTCACTCATCTTTGCTTTGCGGATGACCTTATGATTTTTTGTAAAGCGGATGTCTCCTCGGTTTCCTTGATCAATGATTGTCTCGGGCAGTTCAGTGGTTTATCAGGTTTAATCCCGAATCCAACTAAAAGTCATTTCTTCTCCTCTGATATCTCTTCTTCTCTTCAGGGACAGCTGCGTCATGTTCTGGGCTTCCAAGAAGGGATTCTTCCTGTGAGGTACCTGGGAGTCCCTTTGATTTCTACTAAACTCCGGGCCTCAGATTGTGCTTCTCTTGTGGACCGTATTGTTATGCGTGCTAAGAGTTGGAGTAGTAAGTTTCTCTCTTATGCGGGGCGGCTTCAGCTCATTAAGTCTGTTTTGTTCTCCATTCAAGTTTATTGGTCTTCTTTATTTATTCTTCCTAAGTCTGTTATTAGGAAGGTGGAGACGATTCTCCGTTCTTTCCTTTGGAAGGGTAGTGAGCTCTCTTCTTCTAGAGCGAGAGTGGCTTGGAGTAGAGTTTGTTTACCTCTAAAGGAGGGGGGTTGGGGATTAAGAGATTGGAAACTTGGAATAGAGCGGCTATTGTTAAGAACATTTGGTTTCTTTGTTCTGGCAAGATTTCTTCTTGGTCGAATTGGGTTCAGTCTTATTTGTTGAGGGGGAGAAGTTTTTGGGAGGTGCCTTGTCCTACAGATTGTTCTTGGAGTTGGCGTAAGATTTTGGATCTTCGTTCTTGGTCCCGGCGGCGGATGAGAGTTAGGATTGGGAATGGTGTGAAGACTTTATTGTGGTTTGATTTTTGGCATCCTATGGGTCCGATTGTGGATTCGTTGGGTGAGCGAGTGATTTATGACTCTGGCTTGGATAGGATGGCTACAGTTGCTTCCATTATTTCTGATTCTTCTTGGCGATGGCCCCCTTCTAGGTCTGCCGCCCTTGTTGATTTGGCTCGGACCTATATTCCGAATCCTTCTAGTATGAGGGAGGATGAGTTGGTTTGGGAGGATGATAGTAGAGGGAGATTTTCAGTGGATAGTGCCTGGAATGCTATGCAGGCAAGGGAAACCTTGGTGCATTGGTCTCGAGTTGTTTGGTTCCGTAAGGCCATTCCCCGCCATTCCTTTTTGAATTGGATGTCTATTCAGGGAGGCCTTTGTACTCAGGATAGTTTGATGAGGTTCGGTATCTCTACTTGCTCGCGATGTGTTCTATGTGGTTGTTCAAGTGAGGATATTGATCATCTTTTCTTCCAGTGCTCTTTCTCTTCTAAGGTCTGGTCGGCTGTGCTGGCTATGTGTGGGTTAGATTGGAGTTGCCGAGATTGGCCTCAGACTGTTGAGTGGATGTGTCAGTTTTCCGACGCCTCTTTACGTCATCTTCTTGTTTGGCTGTCTTTTGCCCCGTCAGTTTACCATTTATGGAGGGAGAGGAATGCTCGCACTCATGATGCGCCTCTTCGGCCTGTTTCTGTCCTGCTTAGTGATATTGTTTTTGATGGTCGGAATCGTGCTGGCTTTTTACGGAAGGTGAATCCATCTTATGACAATAAATGGTTTCACCTATCTTGGCACTTGCCCGATGACATTTTCTGTTGATCTTTTTGCTTGTAGCCTTTCGGCTTTTCTTCTAGGAGGGCTTGTCCTCTCTAGTTGTCTAGGGTATGCCCTTTTGCGCTTGTATAGTTTTCTTTGGTTAATATACTTACCTTATCCACACAAAAAAATGGCCATTGGAATGGACAACTCAGCAACAAAAGAAGTTCTTCAAAGAAGTCAAACACTATGTCTGGGATGAGCCGTATCTGTTCAAACGTTGTGCTGATCAATTATTGAGACAGTGTGTTCCATAGGAGGAGGTCAACATTGTTCTACAACATTGTCATTCATCATCATATGGCGGACACTTCAGCGAAAAAAAAAAAAAACTACAACCAAAGTCTTACAATCAGGTTTGTTCTGGCCCATTTTTTTTTTAAAATGCTTACTTGTTTTCTCTTCAATGTGACAGGTGCCAGAGAACGGGAAATATTTCGAGGAGAAATGAAGGACCTCTGCAAAATATTCTGGAAGTAGAGATATTTGATGTATGGGGGATTTATTTTATGGGACCGTTTGTTCCATCATTTGGAAACCTGTACATACTGGTTGTTGTAGACTACGTCTCCAAATGGGTTGAAGCAATTGCACTGCCATCAATCGATTCAAAAGTGGTGATCAAATTCCTTAAAAAGAATATTTTCACTCGCTTCGGAACACCTCGGGCTATTATCAGTGATGGTAGCACACATTTCTGCAACAAATATTTCGATGCACTCCTATGCAAATACGAAGTTACTCATAAAGTTGCCATTGCTTACCACCCACAGTCAAACGGACAGGTTGAAGTTTCAAACAGGGAGAACAAAAGAATCTTGGAGAGAACTGTTGGATCAACAAGGAGGGACTGGTCTACAAAACTGGATGACGCACTATAGGCCTAACGGACAGTTTACAAAACACCCATTGGTATGTCCATTTTCCGCTACCATTCATTGATCAGATGCTGGACAGACTGGCGGGACATGAATTCTATTACTTTCTGGATGGATATTCGGGGTATAATCAGATTGCCATCGCCCCAGAAGATCAGGAGAAAACCACATTTACATGTCCCGATGGTACTTTTGCTTTCCGCAGGATGCCATTTGGACTATGTAATGCCCCTGCTACATTTCAACGTTACATGATGGCCATCTTCTCAGACATGCTGGAAGAAAGTATGGAGGTTTTCATGGATGATTTCTTTGTGTTCGGAGATTCTTTCGACCAGTGCTTGTAAAATCTGGAACATGTGTTACAAAGATGCGAATATACCAACCTGGTGCTCAATTGGGAGAAATGCCATTTCATGGTGCAGGAAGGCATCGTTATGGGGCACCGGATGACAAGAAACCCACTTGGATTTGAAATCCAAGCAAACCCCAAGCAACAGACAGAACCCCAAGAACCGCGAATTTGATTTTGTAGAAACAAAATCCTTCCAAGGCCACAAAGAAGACCCACAAAAAACTTGCCCTTGAGAACCTTTAAGATGAATCCTTGTAGTGTTTTTCTAGCAATGGAGACGCCACTAAGTTTGCCAAAACTTAGATAAGTCGATTCAAACTTGAAAAGGGGAATCCCTCCCTTACAATAATTCGGCCATAGCCAAAGCTTTTAGCTTTTGTGTTTACAAATTTCGTTTATTGTCCTCAAAATGAAAAAGAAAGAAATCTTAAATAGTGTTACAAAGAGAAACCCTAAAGGCATAAAGACAACAATGCCCCTAAAGGCTAAATTATAAAAAATACCAAAGTCTTCAAGTCTTCAAGGCCTTTGAAGCTGATTTGGGCCAAGTGAAGTGGCTTTGGGCCCTCTCTATTGAAGCCCACATGCGTCTCTATTTGTTTGTTGTAATCGGTCATAAAACTCCGAACTAATCCCGCCATTGTTTCTCTAAGTCTTTTGGTCATCTGCCTCGTAATTGGACCTTCTGGTACTTGTAATGGGTCTTTTGCTTTGTTGTCGGCCTGGATTATGTCATCCTCTCCCTCTTGAAAAGGATTCGACCTCGGATCTGTACCTGCATCAAAAGGAGTTAAGTTAGAAACATTAAATGTAGCAGACACATTATACTTACCTTATAAATCCAGCTTGTATGCATTGTCATTAATCTGTTCCAAGACTTGAAATGGACCATCCCCTCTCAGTTGTAGCTTAGATTTACGTTGTTCAGGAAATCTCTCCCTGCGCATGTGTACCCAAACCCAATCTCCAGGCTGAAATACCACACGTTTTCTTCCCTTATTAGTATGAGAAGCATATTGCTCATTCTTTCGCTGTATTTTCTCTCTTGCTTTCTCATGTATATATGCTTCACCAAATCAGCTTTCCTTTCTCCATCTAGCCCCGCATGTTCATCAACAGGCAAAGGTAACAAATCTAATGGAGTTAGTGGCTGAAAATCATAAACAATTTCAAATGGTGAGTAAGATGTAGAGGAATGAATACTACGATTATATTCAAATTCAACAAAAGGCAAACAATCCTGACAAGGAACCCAGCTTGTATGCATTGTCATTAATCCGTTCCAAAACTTGAAATGGACCATCCCCTCTCGGTTGTAGCTTAGATTTACGTTGTTCAGGAAATCTCTCCTTGCGCATGTGTACCCAAACCCAATCTCCAGGCTGAAATACCACACGCTCTCTTCCCTTATTAGCATGAGAAGCATATTGCTCATTCTTTCGTTGTATTTGCTCTCTTGCTTTCTCATGTATGTGCTTCACCAAATCGGCCTTCCTTTTTCCATCTAGCCCCGCGTGCTCATCAACAGGCAAAGGTAACAAATCCAATGGAGTTAGTGGCTGAAAACCATAAACAATTTCAAAAGGTGAAAATGAAGTAGAAGAATGAATGCTATGATTATATGCAAACTCAATAAATGGCAAACAATCTTCCCAACTCTTCAAATTCTTGCCAACTATAGTGCGCAATAATTGAGATAAAGTCCTATTAACTACCTCTGTTTGTCCGTCAGTCTGTGGATGACATGTGGTAGAATACAATAGTTTGGTGCCTAGTTTAGCCCACAACACCTTCCAAAAATGGCTAAGGAACTTAACATCTCTATCAAATACAATACTCCTAGGTATACCATGGAGTCGCACTATGTCTCTGAAAAATAAATCTGCAATGTTTGTAGCATCATCGGTTTTATGACATGCAATGAAATGAGCCATTTTACTAAACCTATCAACTACAACAAAGATTGAATCTCTACCCCTCTTTGTCCTAGGCAAACCTAACACAAAATCCATCGATATATCAACCCAGGGTTCACTAGGTACAGGCAAAGGAGTATACAAACCATGTGGCATTAATTTAGATTTAGCATGCTTACATGTTAGACACTTATCACAAATTCGCTCAACATCACGTTTCATTTTAGGCCAATAAAAGTGCTCATGTAAAATAGCTAAAGTCTTAGTAATCCCAAAATGCCCCATCAAACCTCCCCCATGCGCTTCTTTCACAAGCAACTCATGCATACTACAAGCAGGGACACACAACCTGTTCTCTTTAAATAAGAATCCGTCATGAATGTAAAACTTTCCAAAAGATGACTTTGCACAAGTAGTATAAATCTCACCAAAATCAGAATCACACTCATATAATTCCTTAATCAAACCAAATCCCAACATCCGTGCATGCATTGAAGTAAGTAAAACATACATGCGAGATAATGCATCGGCCACTATGTTTTCTTTACCTTGCTTGTAGCGTATAACATATGGAAATGACTCAACGAATTCCATCCATTTTGCGTGTCGCTTATTTAGCTTACCTTGACCCTTCAAGTGTTTTAATGATTCATGGTCGGTGTGGATCACGAACTCTTTAGGCCACAAGTAGTGCTGCCATGTCTCAAGTGCTCTCACAAGCGCATATAACTCTTTGTCATACGTGGGGTACCTCAAAGCTGCTCCATTCAGCTTCTCACTAAAATAGGCTATTGGCCGCTTTTCTTGCATGAGAACTGCTCCAATACCTAACCCTGATGCGTCGCACTCAATCTCAAATGTCTTCTCGAAGTTGGGTAGTGCTAAAATGGGTGCACTACATAACTTCGCTTTAAGGTCCTGGAATGCTCGCTCTTGCGCCTCGCCCCATTGAAAACCAACTGTCTTCTTTACTACCTCAGTCAATGGCGCGGCAATGCTACTGAAGTCCTTGACAAATCTCCTATAGAAGCTCGCTGACCCATGAAAGCTTCGGACTTCAGTCACTGTAGTTGGTGTAGGCCATTCCTGAATTGCCTTTACCTTCTCCACATCTACCTCGATGCCATCTGCACTCACAACAAAGCCAAGAAAAACAATTCTATCCATGCAAAATGTGCATTTGTCAGAGTTAGCATGACATGATCCAAGTGACAACATTTGACATGAATGCATTCACCCAAGGAACATTAGAGCCTTTGCAATTGCCAACAGACCCAATCACATGCCAAAGAGCTAAGAAGATCACAAACGCAATAGCGGGGCCGGAGTTTGCATATAATAAATGCATTCATCCTTCTAGTTTTTACTTGCCTTATGAGATTGATTATGATTCTAATTCTTTAACTCATATGGATTTATTATCTTTGATTCTTATTAAGCTTGGGAGTATGAATGATAAGGGAAAGGCAGAGTTGGTGAGAATAATAGGTTTCCAACGCATTGTGTTTGACCCCGGCAATTGGGTGTGGTTTTATATGCAAGAGGAAAAGATCCAAGCTACAATCGAGAGGAGATGGACCTTTTCAAGTCTTGGAAAGGATCAATGACAATGCATATAAGCTGGATTTGCAAGGTAAGTACAACGTCTCTGCTACTTTTAATGTTTCTGACTTAACTCATTTTGATGCAGGTTCAGATTCGAGGTCGAATCCTTTTCAACAAGGAGGGAATGACATGAGTCCAACCACACCAGAGACATTACAGCATGCAGCTAACAACTTGGAAGAACCCATGCAGTTTCCAACAGGTCCAATCACTCGCCAAAGAGCAAAGAAGATCAGAGAGGCCTTTGCGGGACTAGCTCAGAGCTATGTGACCAGTTGCAGCAACCGAGTCAAGTGCACACCAGAGACATATATGGGCATAACCAGAGAGGTCCCCAATCTATTTCATTTGACCCAAATCAGCTCAGACTAATGACATGAGTCCAACCACACCAGAGACATTACAGCATGCAGCTAACAACTTGGAAGAACCCATGCAGTTTCCAACAGGTCCAATCACTCGCCAAAGAGCAAAGAAGATCAGAGAGGCCTTTGCGGGACTAGCGCAGAGCTATGTGACCAGTTGCAGCAACCGAGTCAAGTGCACACCAGAGACATATATGGGCATAACCAGAGAGGTCCCCAATCTATTTCATTTAACCCAGATCAGCTCAGACTGAAGCATAGCAGAGTAGCTTCAGCACCAGCATCCTTTTGACCCGATTTCACCCATTTTGGGACCATGTTGAATTCGGCCAAATGGGGGCATTTTTGTCATTTGTGCTCGACATTTTGACTTTATTTATGATGTAATTAGCATGGTTGACTATGCCATTAGGCTTAATTATGCTTAGAACCTTGAGCATCTTTCTCAAAACCCCAAGAACTTTGAATACTGATTTTGTAGGAACAAAACCCAACCAAGATCAGCCCCTAACCACCATGAAACTCACGTCCATGATAACCACAAGCATGAAATCAGATTGTATTTTGCTAGCAATGGAGACGCCACTAAGTTGCCAAGCTTAGATAAGTCAATTTGAACTTGAAAAGGGGAATCCCTCCCTTACAAGAAATTTAGCCATAGCCAAAGCTTAAAAGCTTCAAAGTTTGATGAAAATGTCGTGAAATGTTATTCCAAAGAAGAAGAAAACAAAGTTTAAATAGGTTACAAAGAGAAACCCTAAAGGTGTGAATGGACAAAAATGTCCCTAAAGTGAAATTACCAAAAGACCTGAAAACTACCCAAACCATTCACTCAAGCACGTCCCCAAAAGTCTTTTCCCACCTAAAGTAGCTTAAAACAATGATTAGAAACTAATCTAACTTAAGCTAATTTGAGGTGGTTACATCAAATAGTAAATTGACGTGCTTACTCAATAAGCAAGGTTCTAAGCATAATTAAGCCTAATGGCATAGTCAACCATGCTAATTACATCATAAATAAAGTCAAAATATCGAGCACAAATGACAAAAATGCCCCCATTTGGCCGAATTCAACATGGTCCCAAAATGGGTGAAATCGGGTCAAAAGGATGCTGGTGCTGAAGCTACTATGCTATGCTTCAGTCTGAGCTGATCTGGGTTAAATGAAATAGATTGGGGACCTCTCTGGTTATGCCCATATATGTCTCTGGTGTGCACTTGACTCGGTTGCTGCAACTGGTCACATAGCTCTGAGCTAGTCCCGCAAAGGCCTCTCTGATCTTCTTTGCTCTTTGGCGAGTGATTGGACCTGTGGAAACTGCATGGGTTCTTCCAAGTTGTTAGCTGCATGCTGTAATGTCTCTGGTGTGGTTGGACTCATGTCATTCCCTCCTTGTTGAAAAGGATTCGACCTCGAATCTGAACCTGCATCAAAATGAGTTAAGTCAGAAACATTAAAAGTAGCAGAGACGTTGTACTTACCTTGCAAATCCAGCTTATATGCATTGTCATTGATCCTTTCCAAGACTTGAAAAGGTCCATCTCCTCTCGATTGTAGCTTGGATCTTTTCCTCTTGCATATAAAACCACACCCAATTGCCGGGGTCAAACACAATGCGTTGGAAACCTATTATTCTCACCAACTCTGCCTTTCCCTTTCATTCATACTCCCAAGCTTAATAAGAATCAAAGATAATAAATCCATAGGAGTTAAAGAATTAGAATCATAATCAATCTCATAAGGCAAGTAAAACTAGAAGGATGAATGCATTTATTATATGCAAACTCCGCCCCGCTATTGCGTTTGTGATCTTCTTAGCTCTTTGGCATGTGATTGGGTCTGTTGGCAATTGCAAAGGCTCTAATGTTCCTTGGGTGAATGCATTCATGTCAAATGTTGTCATTTGGTATCATGAGCTTAGGGTTCTGAGGTCTGATTTCCTATCCTTTGTGTTGTTTAATCTTGTATTCATCTTTGTTTTTGTTGTTGTTGTTGATTTCGGCCATTAAGGAATTTGTCCTCAAGTTTCGGCCATTGGTGTTCTTGTGTGTTCTTTGTTGTTTCTTGCATATTTGTGATCCTTGTTGCATGAATAACAATCTGTCCTTTAGTAGTTTGTGCTAATTTTGAGTATTTCTTTGAGTTAAGCTTTGGCTACTTAGGTCAAAATTGGGGCTTTTGTTCTCTTTGCTTCAATCAAGTGTTTAGTTGTTAATTTTATGTTACTAGGACGTGTTTAACATTTTTATTAAGTTATTAGTTTCAAAAATCAAAAAAAAAAAAGAATCAGATCAGATTCGACCTAGTGAGATTTATTGATATATCTTGTCTTGCTATTGTTGAATACATGCAATTAGAGTTGTTTCCATAGGTATTATTCATATCAACTTTGCAAAAATCAGAATTGACATCATTCATCTTGGCATTTACGTGAGCTTACTTGTTTGCATTCTTGTGAAGTTAGCACAATCTTGTGAGTTTTAGTGAAAAGAAAGAAAGATTGAGTGCATTATTGATGAATGTGAATGTGTAATTGATGAAACAAATCTGAATGCACCAAATTTGGTGATTGGAGTGAGTTGTATCATTGTTATCTTGCTGATTTGTGTTGTTAATGTTGAAGAATCAAGTGAAGCAAGGTTGAGTGCAACAAATTTGCACTAAATTCGTGTGTATCCAAGCAAGTATCACTTGCCACCTCTTGAAATATTGTTATTATAAGTGAAGAGGCAATAAATTCATCATTAGCTTGACATGGGAACTTGTGTGTAATCATTTATTTTTAAGGTGCTTGAAGAGGCAAGTAGCTGCATCACCTAGTTGCTTACAAAAACTATTTACTTAGCTTGTAATTTGACTTGGCTGAATTGGAAATTGAGTTAGTTACATTGTAACTAGATCATTTATACTCATTTGCAAGTTGAAAGGTAGACATTACCACATTGCCGAATTGATTATATGAGTTACATTGCCATTAGAGTTGTATTTACATGTATTGCAAGTGCTAAGGATATATAACTTGAAAATTACCGAATGTGGTAATCTTGTTATTTGCATTGTATTTCATTGGCTTTGTATACACTTTGAGTGTGAGAGACAAAAGAAAAGAGTGAAAAAAAAGAGTTAAAAAAAAGAGGAAAAAAAGAAAAGAAAAGAAAAGAGTGAGACAAAAACAATAGCGAGTGATCACAAGATTGGCTAATTGTCACATTGAGTGCTTGCTTGTTTGTTTGCGCATTTAGCTAACTCGTCTTTTTTCTTATTCCGTGCACTCTAGCTTAAGTCTCTTTGATTGAGTCTTCGTGATTATATTCTTATTCGCATTATTCCACCTGCACTATATACATTATTGGTTCTTTGTGTTTCTGCTAGCTTGTGGACTACACCTTAGTTGACCATTCTGGGAATTGAGTTGATTTGTAATTGAATTGAGGAAGAACTCAAGAGTGGTAAAAGGCAGTGATTGTGAGCACAACATCGGGTAAAAGCCAATAGAGTGCAAACACGAGTGGAGTGATATCATTCGAGTGTAAACACGTGAGATTGTGAGGATTTACATATTTGTTTTGCTTTTTATTATTTCTGATATGTTTGTTTAGTGTTGAGATGGCAGGTCCAAGTTTAACTATTGATGATAAGATCGAGGTTTTGGATACTTTCAAAAGTGATATCCAAGATATTATGAGTGATTATAGAAGATCTTATGAGAAATGGAAAAAGACTTGGAAGGTAACTAAATATGCAGTGAATGAAGAGAGTACTCAACAACCAAAAACTATTAAAGTTGTTTGTAATGAAGTGAGAAGCACTTGTGATGTTGAGTGCATAGCGAATGAAAACACTTGTGAGGCCTTGAATGTTGTGAATTGTGTTATAAGTGACATGGTGAGTGAAAATACTTGTGAGACTGTGAGCATTGAGGGAGTAAACACTTGTGAGGTAGTGTGCTTTGAGGTTGAAAAACATAGTGAAGTTGACCAGGTGTGTGAGGAGGTCTTTGCAAGTATGGTTGAGATAGTGGCCATGAGTGATGATGAAGCTGTGAGAGCTGGTGAAAAGAAAGTAGATGTGGTAGTGAAGTTTTTCCATAACATTTTCTCTATTGTTTATGCTTTTTCATCACAGGTACAAGTGGTCAAGTATGATTCTTTTATATTTCAATATCATCGTCCAATTGATTTTGTCATAACTATCTATGATCCGGGTTCGGATTCGAGGACGAATCCATTTCAAGAGAGGGAGAATGACATGATCCAAGTGACAACATTTGACATGAATGCATTTACCCAAGGAACATTAGAGCCTTTGCAATTGCCAACAGACCCAATCACATGCCAAAGAGCTAAGAAGATCACAAACGCAATAGCGGGGCCGGAGTTTGCATATAATAAATGCATTCATCCTTCTAGTTTTTACTTGCCTTATGAGATTGATTATGATTCTAATTCTTTAACTCCTATGGATTTATTATCTTTGATTCTTATTAAGCTTGGGAGTATGAATGATAAGGGAAAGGCAGAGTTGGTGAGAATAATAGGTTTCCAACGCATTGTGTTTGACCCCGGCAATTGGGTGTGGTTTTATATGCAAGAGGAAAAGATCCAAGCTACAATCGAGAGGAGATGGACCTTTTCAAGTCTTGGAAAGGATCAATGACAATGCATATAAGCTGGATTTGCAAGGTAAGTACAACGTCTCTGCTACTTTTAATGTTTCTGACTTAACTCATTTTGATGCAGGTTCAGATTCGAGGTCGAATCCTTTTCAACAAGGAGGGAATGACATGAGTCCAACCACACCAGAGACATTACAGCATGCAGCTAACAACTTGGAAGAACCCATGCAGTTTCCAACAGGTCCAATCACTCGCCAAAGAGCAAAGAAGATCAGAGAGGCCTTTGCGGGACTAGCTCAGAGCTATGTGACCAGTTGCAGCAACCGAGTCAAGTGCACACCAGAGACATATATGGGCATAACCAGAGAGGTCCCCAATCTATTTCATTTAACCCAGATCAGCTCAGACTGAAGCATAGCAGAGTAGCTTCAGCACCAGCATCCTTTTGACCCGATTTCACCCATTTTGGGACCATGTTGAATTCGGCCAAATGGGGGCATTTTTGTCATTTGTGCTCGACATTTTGACTTTATTTATGATGTAATTAGCATGGTTGACTATGCCATTAGGCTTAATTATGCTTAGAACCTTGCTTATTGAGTAAGCACGTCAATTTACTATTTGATGTAACCACCTCAAATTAGCTTAAGTTAGATTAGTTTCTAATCATTGTTTTAAGCTACTTTAGGTGGGAAAAGACTTTTGGGGACGTGCTTGAGTGAATGGTTTGGGTAGTTTTCAGGTCTTTTGGTAATTTCACTTTAGGGACATTTTTGTCCATTCACACCTTTAGGGTTTCTCTTTGTAACCTATTTAAACTTTGTTTTCTTCTTCTTTGGAATAACATTTCACAACATTTTCATCAAACTTTGAAGCTTTTAAGCTTTGGCTATGGCTAAATTTCTTGTAAGGGAGGGATTCCCCTTTTCAAGTTCAAATTGACTTATCTAAGCTTGGCAACTTAGTGGCGTCTCCATTGCTAGCAAAATACAATCTGATTTCATGCTTGTGGTTATCATGGACGTGAGTTTCATGGTGGTTAGGGGCTGATCTTGGTTGGGTTTTGTTCCTACAAAATCAGTATTCAAAGTTCTTGGGGTTTTGAGAAAGATGCTTGGGGTTTGCTTGGTTTCCAACCCAAGTGAGTTCTTGTCATAGCATACAATTGTTCTTTTCGTAAAACATCAAGTACATGCTCCAAATGAATTACATGCTCATCTACTGTTTTACTATAAACTAAGATGTCATCAAAGTAAACCACAACAAACTTACCTAAAAATGCACGCATAACATGATTCATCAATCTCATAAATGTGCTAGGTGCGTTTGAGAGACCAAATGGCATAACTAACCATTCATACAAGCCATACTTAGTCTTAAATGCAGTTTTCCACTCATCTCCCTCTCTCATGCGAATTTGATGGTATCCACTCTTTAAATCAATCTTACTAAAAATTTTGGAACCATGCAATTCATCCAACATGTCATCTAGCCTAGGAATGGGGTGACGATACTTTACCGTAATATTGTTGATAGCTCGGCAGTCAACGCACATACGCCACGTCCCATCTTTCTTAGGAACTAGAAGCACTGGTACTGCACAAGGACTCATGCTTTCCCTTACATACCCCTTGTCCATCAACTCCCGTACTTGCCTTTGTAGCTCCTTTGTCTCCTCGGGATTGCTCCTATAAGCCGGTCTGTTAGGAATGACTGCTCCAGGTATGAAGTCAATCTGGTGTTCAATACCTCTAATGGGTGGAAGCCCACTAGGTATGTCCTCTGTCAGTACGTCACTGTAATCCTGTAAAAGAGATGAAATAGACACAGGAAGCAAATGGTCAGAGTTAGTAAAATAAATATGAGGCTCCTTATAGACTAACAATAACATGAGCTTGCTAGCCTTGAACGCTTTCCTTGCTTCACCCTCACCCATGTAGAAACTCTTTTTAACTCTCTCTTTTGTTTCCCCCTTACGTTCACTCACACTCCCCTTGGAAACTCCCACGGCCTTGGCCTTATTTTTCTCACCAGATACACCACTCTCACTAGTCTCACCCAAGGTGGTGTTTCCCTTCGCTCTCTCTTTGTCACGCTCAAGTTGCAACTTAACCTGATCTTCATGGACTTGTGCAGGTGTAAGTGGGTATAATGTAATGGGTTTTCCCTTATGTTGGAAAGAGTACTTGTTCTTGAACCCATCATGAATAACCTTCTTATCAAACTGCCACGGCCTGCCCAAAAGAATATGTCCTGCATGCATCGGTATCACATCACATAGGACATCATCTGTGTATGGCCCAATGGTAAAGCTCAACAGTACCTGCTTTGTCACACTTATCTCCCCACAATCATTTAACCACTGCAACTTGTAAGGCTTTGGGTGTCTCAAGCAACTCAACCCCAATCGCTCAATCAAAGCTGTGCTAGCTACATTAGTACAACTGCCCCCATCTATGATCATACTACACCCCTTGCCATTCACACGGCACCTAGTATGGAATATGTTCTCCCTCTGCTGCACACTCTCATCCTCTACAACAAGTGCACTCAAAGCACGCTTGACAACTAAGGATAAGTTATCCAGCGGGTATGCAGCTCCCTCATGGTCACTAGCATCCTCCAACTCTGGCATCTCCTCCTCAACCTCACTATCGGTAGAGTACACCTCTCCACTCTTTTTATCAATCACTAAGGTACGCCTATTGGGACATTGTGAAACATAGCAGCTGCACCCTCAGGTTTTGGTCTAGTTTTGCTCGGTTTCGCAGCCTCTTTACCCTTGGCACTAGGTTCGGCCCTAGGCTTATTAAAGCCTCCACTGAATTCGCCTCTAGGCTTGTCAAAGCCTCCATCTCGTTTCTCATTCGGAACCCATTTCCCTTTCCATGCAGAAGTGATCACTATCACTCAAGTCCCTTTTTTTTTTGATAACGTCAGATGCTAAATGTGGTTCTGATTTCAGAGGCTGATTTAGGTTCTGATTTCAGAGGCTGGTTTTCAAAGCCTGATTTCAGAGTCTGATGATGGTCTGAATTCAGAGGCTGTTGGTCAGTGTCTGATTTCAGAGTCGAATAAGGGTCTGATTTCAGGGTCTGAATTCAGAGGCTAATTTTCAGAGGTTACTGGTTAGGGTCTGATTTCAGAGGTTATTGGTCTGGGTCTGATTTCAGAGGCTACTGGTCTGGGTCTGATTTCAGAGGCTAAGTTTCAGGGTCTGATCTCAGAAGCTGATTCAATAGTTAAGTTTCAGGGTCTGAACTCAGAGTCTGATTTCAGAGGCAGATTTCAAAGGTTACGTTTTAGGTCTGATTTCAGACTTCACTTAGTTTTCAGGGTCTGATTTCACACTACACTAGGGTTTTAGAAACAAAACACACAGCCGCCAAGAACATGCTTATTTCTTAAACATATGCTAAAGAACAGAATGACTATGACGAACTGATAGGAAGAACAGAACAGAAGCCCAGAACTGGAAAAAGTGATGAAGATGAACTGATATGCAACTGGAATGAACTGATATGCAGAACACACCAAAAACAGATCCAGAAATAAACAAAACAAAAACAGAATCAAGATCCAACAAGGACTGAAACGAAAATAACAAAGAACAAACACACCAAAAACAGATCCAGAAATAAACAAAACAAAAAAACAGAAACAAGATCCAACAAGAACTAAAACGAAAATAACAAAGAACAAGAGAAAAACAGAATCAAACAAAAGGAAAGATAGAAAAATCAGACCTTGGAACCCTGAGCTCTAGATACCAAATGACAAGGAACCCACTTGGATTCGAAATCCAAGCAAACCCCAAGCAACGGACAGAACCCCAAGAACCGCGAATATGATTTTGTAGAAACAAAACCCTTCCAAGGCCACAAAGAAGACCCACAAAGAACCTGCCCTTGAGAACCTTTTAAGATGAATCCTTGTAGTGTTTTGCTAGCAATGGAGACGCCACTAAGTTTGCCAAAACTTAGATAAGTCGATTCAAACTTGAAAAGGGGAATCCCTCCCTTACAATAATTCGGCCATAGCCAAAGCTTTAAGCTTTTGAGTTTACAAATTCGTTGGTTACTCAAATGAAGAAGAAAGTAAGCTTAAATAATGTTACAAAAAGAAACCCTAAAGGCATAAAGACAATAATGCCCCTAAAAACGAAATTACACAAATATCAAGTCTTTAAGTCTTTAAATGCCTAGAAAGCTTTATTCTAAACTGATTTGGGCCAAGTGAAATGGCTTTGGGCCCTTTCCATCGAAGCCCACATGCGCCTCTATTTGTTTGTTGCAGTCGGCCATAAAACTCTGAACTAATCCCGCCATTGCTTCTCTGAGTCTTTTGGTCCTCTGCCTCGTAATTGGCCCTTCTGGTACTTGTAATGCGTCATTTGGTTTGTTGTCTGCCTGGATCATGTCAAATCCTCCCAAGTTTTTAAGTTCTTATTAATAATAGTACGCAATAACTGAGTCAAAGTCCTATTAACAACCTCGGTCTGGCCATCAGTTTGGGGGTGGCAAGTAGTAGAATACAAAAGTTTAGTTCCCAACTTACCCCATAAAACTTTCCAAAAGTGACTAAGGAATTTGACATCACGATCTGAAACTATACTCCGTGGAATCCCATGGAGTCGTACTACTTCTCTAAAGAATAAGTCAGCAATGTTAGTGGCAGCATCAGTTTTATGACATGCTATAAAGTGTGTCATCTTACTGAACCTATCAACCACTACAAAGATGGAATCTCTACCTTTCTTAGTCCTAGGTAAACCCAAGATAAAGTCCATCGATACATCTACCCATGGCTCACTAGGTATAGGTAATGGTGTATACAACTCATGAGGCATAACCTTAGATTTAGCATGTTTACAAGTTAAGCATTTATCATACAAACGCTCAATATCTCTCCACATTTTAGGCCAATAAAAATGTTCACTCAATACTCCTAAGGTTTTGGCAATGCCAAAGTGCCCCATTAAACCTCCCCCATGTGCTTCCCTCACTAACAACTCACGCATACTACAAACAGGAATGCATAATCTATTCTCCCTAAACAGAAACCCATCATGTTGGAATTTACTAAAAGCATATTTTTCACATGCAGCATAGATAGTACTAAAGTCAATATCACTAGCATAAAGTTCTTTAATAAATTCAAACCCAAGCATTCTTGCACTCAATGAAGTAAGTAAAGCATACCTTCGCGATAGTGCATCGGCGATAATGTTTTCCTTACCTTGTTTGTAGCGGATTACATATAGAAATGTCTCAACAAATTCTAACCATTTTACGTGTTGTTTGTTCAGCTTACCTTGGCCTTTCAGATGCTTCAATGATTCATGATCTGTATGGATCACAAACTCTCGAGGCAACAAATAATGTTGTCAAGTCTCAATGGCTCTCACTAGCGTATATAACTCCTTGTCATATGTGGGGTACCTCAAAACTGCTCCATTCAGCTTTTCACTAAAGTAAGCTATTGGTCGCTTTTCTTGCATAAGAACCGCTCCAATGCCTATCCCGGATGCGTCACACTCAATCTCAAATGTCTTCTCAAAGTTGGGTAGTGCCAAGACTGGTGCACTGCACAACTTCATTTTCAGATCCTGGAATGCACGCTCCTGCTCTTCACCCCATTTGAAGCCAACAGTCTTCTTCACTACTTCAGTCAGTGGTGCTGCAATACTACTGAAGTCTTTAACAAATCTACGGTAGAAGTTTGCTAATCCATGGAAGCTTCTGACTTCTGTCACTGTTATTGGTGTTGGCCAATCCTGAATTGCCTTCACCTTTTCTAAATCTACCTCGATGCCATCTGCACTCACAACAAATCCAAGGAAAACAATTCTATCCATACAAAAAGTGCACTTATCAAAGTTAGCATACAGTTTTTCTTGCCCTAACACATCAAGAACATGCTTCAAATGCATAACATGCTCATCTACTGTTTTACTGTAAACTAAGATGTCATCAAAATAACCACAACAAACTTACCTAAAAATGCACGCATATTCATCAATCTCATAAATGTGCTAGGTGCGTTTGAAAGACCAAATGGCATAACTAACCATTCATACAAGCCATACTTAGTCTTAAATGCAGTTTTCCACTCATCTCCCTCTCTCATGCGAATCTGATGGTATCCACTCTTTAAATCAATCTTATTAAAATTTTGGAACCATGCAATTCATCCAACATGTCATCTAGTCTAGGAATGGGGTGACGATACTTTACCGTAATATTGTTGATAGCTCGACAATCAACGCTCATACGCCACGTCCCATCTTTCTTAGGAACTAGAAGCACTGGTACTGCACAAGGACTCATGCTTTCCCTTACATACCCCTTGTCCATCAACTTCCGTACTTGCCTTTGTAGCTCCTAATGTACCACCAAATCAAAATGAAATAAACAAAAATTAACTTGTTCCGAAATAGGTTAAACAGTAGAATAAGAGTTTAGAAAATCGTACCTGGTTAGCTGAAATTCTACATCTAAATGAAAAGTTAAAGGTTAAGATCCAGATTTATCCAACGCCTCTTACCACGATCATTATCGGACCAGTTTATCTTGGAAATAATAGGGTCAATTTGAGGTTCAAAGGCTAAGATTTGGTCAATTAAAGCTGGGGCAGTTCTGGCAGTAAAGAAGAGTTCTTTTACAGGCTTTGACACGAACCCATTTCTCCGGGCATCATCAAGAAACACACAAAGAAAATCATAAAATCCATCAATATTGTACAGTCCAAGCGGTTTCTGGTGTATGTTCAAGTTAGCCCAAGATAGTACTGTAAAAATTTACTCCATCGTGCCCAAGCCTCATGGCAAAGAAATAAAAGCATCAGCACGGTTAATCATCTCTACCAGTCGTTCAGACATACCTGGCACGATTAGTTCCTCGCCGTTTGATGATCCAATAAGATTCACCTCCGCCAAGGATTTTGGGATGATTCCCAAGACTTGACTGCCTCCATCATGTACAGCCTTTGAAACGATCCCCATTAGTCCAAGATTGACACATATAATACAAGAAATACAACAGCACTCCCACTACTTTTCCTGTAAACACAAGGCTCGTCTACATTTTTGATGAAGTCAAATTCTTTGATTGTCTCATCAAATCGTATATTCCAACTTTTGGAGGCTTGCTTGAGTCCATAAATGAATCGTTTAAGCTTGCATACTTTATTATGATCATCCTTAGATGCAAACCCCTCAGGTTGTGTCATATAGACTTCCTCTACGAGGTTCCCATTAAGGAAAGCTGTTTTGACATCCATCTGCTAAATCTCATAATCAAAGTGTGCAGCTAGTGCCAGTAAAATTCGAATGGACTTTATCATTGCAACAGGCGAGAAGGTTTCGTCATAGTCAATTCCTTGGATTTGTCTATAACCTTTAGCTAACAACCTAGCCTTATAGGTTTGGTTGTTGCCTTCTGCATCAGTTTTACGCTTGTAAATCCACTTGCAGCCTATGAGTTTTATCCCTTCAGGTGCATCCACCAAGTCCCAGACTTGATTCTGATACATAGAGTCTATTTCAGATTTCATGGCCTCAAGCCACTTGACTGAATCAATGTCACGCATTGCTTCATCATAACTGGTGGGATCGTCATTATCAATGACCTGATCATGTTCCTCATATGGAAACCATATCTTTCAGGCTCATGTCTTCCCTACCTGACCTTCTATTCCGTCGCTGCCCTTTTGAGGGGTCTGGGGTTTAATTCTATGTTAGTTTGTTCTTCTCGTACCTCATCGAGGTCAAGTCTACTCCCACTATGTTTCTTGAGAAGGAATTCATTCTCTAGAAATTTAGCATTCGTGAAACAAATGTTCTTTGTTCATTTGGGGCATAGAACACGTATGCTCTTGAGTTCAAGGCATATCCTACAAACTTACATTTAATTGCTCTATCATCCAATTTGTTAGTTTGTGTGAGCTTAACATATGCGTCACATCCCCAAACTCTTAGATAACTAAGACTATTACGTTTCCCAGACCATAACTCATATGGTGTTTAACTAACAGTCTTGGAAGGAACTTGTTTTAGTAGTAGTGTTGCAGTTTCTAAAGCAAGACCCCAAAATGAAAGAGGTAGATCCGTGCCTGGCATCATTGATCGGACCATATATAATAATTTCTGATTTCTCCTTTCGGAGACCCCATTATGCTGTGGAGTTCCCGGAGGAGTCCACTGGGAAACAATGCCATTTTCTCTCAAGTAATCTTGAAATTCGTCGCTTAAGTATTCACCGCCTCGGTCAGACCTTAGTGACTTAATACTTTTATTAAGCTGGTTTTCTACTTCAGCTTTGAAGACTTTGAATTTCTCAAAGGCTTCAGATTTGTACCGCATAAGGTACACATACCCATATCGCGAGTGATCATCGATAAAGGTAATGAAGTAGGAGAATCCACCTCTAGCGATGACTGACATTGGTCCGCATACATCAGAGTTTATGAGTTCTAATATCTCCGATGCACGTTGTCATTTACCTTTGAAGGGTAATTTGGTCATTTTACCAAGTAAACAAGACTCATAAGTTCCATAAGGTTCATATTTGAAGGGTCTGAAATACCCATCCTTATGTAGCTTAGTTAATCTTGTTTCATTGATATGACCTAAGTGACTGTGCTATAGAAGTGATTCATTGAGATTATTCGAGTTAACGTTGTATTTATTAGAGGTTGAACATTATTTGTTAGTTTGTAAGACATAGATACCATTATTCAAAATACCATCTCCATATTTTATTTCATTGAAATAAATAGAACATTCATTACAACTTATTAGGCATGAAAAGCCTTTATTACATAAAGAAGAAATTGAAATAATGTTCTTTACTAGAGAAGGTACATAATACAATCTTCTAAGTCTAAAACTAAACCATTTGGTAAAACTAATGAATAAGTCCCACCACAATGCATCCAGTTTTACTCCATTACCCATGCATAAGTCAACCTCCCCATGACGGAGTCTCCTACTGTTTCTCAGGCACTGCACATTGTTACACAAGTGAGTCCCATAACCGGTGTCAAGCACCCAAGTAGAAGGTTCAGAGTTTTGAGAATATAGTTCAATCATATACAACATACCTGAAGCATTGGGCTTCTTGGCCTCTTGGGCTTCCCTAGCTTCCTTGGCTTTCAATGATCTGCAGTCTTTCTTCCAATGACCATTCTTTCCACAAAAGAAATATTTCCCATTTCCCTTTTTCTTCTCCACCTTACCATTGGGCTTTAGGCGATCTAGAGCCTTGGCTTGCCCTTATTTTTCTTTGGGCCTCGTGGCTTCAGGTCCGTACCCGTAAGCATGACGGGGGTTTTAAGCTCTAGTTTCAAGTCCTTCTCTACTTGCTTTATCAGATTGTGCAATTGTGCTAAAGTAGCTTCTTTATTAGACAGATGAAACTGCATAATAAAGTTAGAGAAGTCTTTTGGTAAGGACTGAAAAATTAGATCGTGACCTATCTCATGATCCATGATGAACCCGAGGTTGGTAAATTTTTCAATGTGGCCAATCATCTTAAGCACATGTCCACTAACAGATCTTTCCTTATATCTTGTTTGGAATAAGGCACGTGACACTTGGAATCTCACGGTATGAACGGAAGTTGCATACAACTCCTTCAAGTGAAAGATGATGGTTTGAGCATCCATATCTTCATGAGCTTTCTGAAGTTCGTCCGACATAGAGCCAAACTTTATGCAAACTGCTTGCTCATCATCATCGACGTGTTTCTTCCAAGCATCAAATGTATTTTTTTCAGCATCTTTTGCGGGTTCAGGGGAAATGGTCTTTCAAGAACATAGAAAATCTTTTCTTGTCGTAAGACAATTTTAAGGTTTCTAAACCAGTCATTGTAGTTGTCCCCTTTGAGCTTATGCTCATCAAGGATGGAACGAAGTGATATTCTGTTTGCCATTTGAATGTTTGTGAAATATTTTAACCCACTTGTTAAGAGAGAATGTTAAAATTAGGAATATGTTTTCATTAATATTTCATAATAACATGGGCTTTTAATATTATGAAGTTGCTCCCACTCAATTATTTTAAAATTTTAAGCAAATCACATCAACCCCAATATGATGGATTTCTTGTGGGCAAGGATCCCATTATCATCATTTCACAACTCCGACTAGGGCTGGTCGTTATAAAATATGATAATTAGGTAGGTTCCCAACCAATTTATGATATAAATCACAATTCCTTGATCATTGGGTTGGGTAATCAAACAGGCCATAGCTTATGCTAGTCCTTGTTGACACCCAGTCTTTGCCACTAAGTTATAAGACCACGCCTAAGGGTCGCTGCTTCTTATGACTCAAAAAAGTCAAACCATTGTCTGTACGATTTAGGGACAAATTGGTATTGGTCAGTCTGGTAAAGCCTAGTCCTGCCAATACGGTTTAAGCCCTTTGGGTCTATACTTTACAATGAGAGGCAAATTTTATACTTAAATTATTTTTGAGGATTTTAGCAAGTTTAAGTGAATAACTGTCAAATGGATTCCTCCATTGAAAATTCCCCAGAGGGAGGGTGGAGCGAACTCTCTTAAATACCCTTACCTCTTAGGCTCTTATTGCCTTGGTGACATGAATAAACAATAGATCCTCCAAATTAGTCCAACACTTTAAATATGCTTTAAGGTAAGCTTTGAGTAAATGATTATCTAGATGTCTTCACAACTTTTCCTTTTGGCTATAAAAAGGTAGTGAGTGAAGGAAGACACCAAATCATTATCTAACTTTAGTTTGGAAAGTTTTATTAACGCCTTGGTCCCACCCCACTTGTATCTTTTATAATGTCTTTTATTATAAACAAGTGATTTATATTTATTAGCCTTAAAGGTAATAAATCTCTAAGTTCATCACGGAATAATTACTTAGCTAAGGGATAAGCAATACACTCTCTATTTCCTTAGAAAGTCTCTAGATGCTTGCACCCTAAAATAATCATGCCAATTCTAATCATACATAGAATCATCAAGCATATGAGTTTTAATATGTTGGAATTATTTTAGGCATTAAATAACTTTGATTAATATTTAATTATGATATTGCATTTTATTTTATTCAAATAAATTTACTATTCACGTTTTTTTACAGATGCGTGAACTTTAAATGTAATTTCATAAACCAAATCATGCAAAACTTATGCCTAAAATTAAGTTCAGGGTGTTAGCTTTCCAACGAGCTTTTACACACCCAATTTCGAGTTCAAATGAGAGAGAACTAATCAAAACAAAAATGGCGCGCTGATACTACAGTTGGGAAGCGGCCGAGAGTACGCAGCGGAAAATCAAAAAAAAAATTATGATGCCGCTATCCCTTTGCCCAAGACCCATTTGTTTTTATTATTCTACGAGCCTAGGCATGTTACTATATATTCTAAGAATAAAAACTCAAATTACACATGCAAAGAACATAAACCTAAACATTTGTAAAGAATTATTTGGGTTTATATAGGTGCTCCAAAGACAACAAAATTAATTAAGAATCCGATGTGGGATAAATTCTAATTTAATCTTAGCCATTGGATCTTAATTTAGTGGTTTAATGAGATTATAAAACCCTAATAAGAGTTTGGACGGAATTGGAATTCAAAACAAATAACAAATAAAAAAAATTACTATTCACATTACTATTTACGTTTTTATTTATTTATTTATTCCAATTCTCAAAGTGCCCATATCGTCATTCACCAATCCCTAAGCCACTATGGAACCTCATAAATGATATGTTCAATAATTAAACTCATTGAACCATTTATGAACAATTCCTACAGCAATCATATATGCTGTTAAATTTGTATTGTGCACTCTTAACCATTGATTTCGACTTTGTTGTGTGTGACCTTTTGGGTTCCCCTCAAATTGGACATGAAATAAATCATGATAATTTAATCGAACATAAATTATCCTCCGATCAGATGGTCGTTCGATTTCAATGACCAAGGTTGACATCTAGCAACATGCCAAGGCCCCCAAATGAGAAGGAAAGATATATACCCATTCTGTATGTGATTTACATATGATACGGTCCCTCGCCTCACTGTATCCCCACGGTTTGACCTAGGGTATGGAAAGTGTCTACCCATATAGTCAAAGGTATGATGTTGATAGTGTCCTGAATCGTGCTAACCCAAGAATCTCACATGATTCTTCCGCTGCGGCCACAGTCTCAAGCACTGATCACGCATATCAATCCGGGAACTAGAATACTACTCTTATAAGAAAATATTATCCGAGAGAGTGGCGATTCTCTGTTGTATCTTTACAAACTTCAAGTGTTTCAACAAATAACCCAATAATACCCTTATGACCGGATCTTTTGAACCGGGTAAGGAGAATGTCAAAGTTATTTGATCCACACATAAGATTGTAAAGACCTCAAGTCTAAGGACTAGTCATACAATCGATACATGAAAGTTCTCACAAACACATGGGATAAACACTCCATGTGAAAACTTTCGATGGTCAGTTCGATGGACACGAGCAACTCATGCATCCATGTGATACACCAAGTGGACGAATCTCTGCTAGTAGCCTATGCGATTGGCTACCCCACTTAAGGGCGGATCATATCATCATGCTAGTCTCTCCGCTTTGTGAACGCCCAGATTATTCATAAAACTATGACTAGGAACATTTAAGAGTAATGATTCTCATAAGGCGTGGAAGCCATCATCTTATTACTCCAAGGGCTTTATTACAGTGTTTGATGATTCATATAAGTTATGTAAGACACATATAATAAAGATTGCCATTTTATTAATTAATGAAAATATTACAAATACATGTATATATAGCCCATCCACAAGTTGGGTATAGGGCATAACCCTAAAAAAGATTTGCGAAAGCATCTTCCATCTTAAAATGACTTAACCTGCAAAAACTAAACACACAAAAATTAAAAGACACCAAATCACAACATATACACAAATTACAAAGTTTAATGTCGTCAGCTAGACATGATTTCCCGAATGTTAGGCTGGATCTGAAAGTGTGACACTTTCTTTTTGTCACTCAAATGATTCCCCCCAGTAGTGCTTGACACGTTGGCTGTTAACCTTAAATGTGTTTTTGGACTTGGGGTTGTACAATTCAACAGCTCCATATGGTAAAACCTGAGTAATCTCAAATGAGCCTGACCACATTGATTTCAGCTTTCTAGGGAAAATTTTCAACCTTGAATCATATAACAACACCTGCAGCTCTGGTTTCAATTGTCTGCGCACTATTTTTCGGTCATGCCATTTCTTGGTCTTCTCTTTGTATAATCTGGCATTTTCATAAGCCTGTAGGCAAAATTCCTCCAACTCATTGAGTTGGTGAAGTCTTTTCTCTCCTACAGCTTGTGGATCAAGATTCAACTTCTTAAGTGCCCAGTACGCCTTGTGTTCAAGCTCAACTGGCAGATGGCATGCTTTCCCGAACACCATTTGATATGGGGACATACCAATGGGTGTCTTGTAAGCTGTCCGGTAGGCCCATAATGCGTCATTCATTTTTTCAGACCAGTTCTTCCTTGTTGATCCAACGGTTATCTCCAAGATTTTTTTGATCTCCCTGTTTGAAACTTCAACTTTCCCGTTTGACTGTGGATGGTAAGCTGTGGCAACTTATGAGTAACTCCGTATTTGGATAGGAGGGTATCGAAGTATTTGTTGCAGAAATGTGTGCCACTATCGTTGATAATCGCCCGAGGTGTTCCGAAGCGAGTGAAAATATTATTTTTAAGGAACTTGATCACCACATTTGAATCATTGGATGGCAGTACAATTGCTTCAACCCATTTGGAGACGTAATCTACGGCAACCAGTATGTACAGGTTTCCAAATGACGGAACAAAGGGTCCCATAAAATCAATACCCCACACATTGAATATCTCCACTTCCAGAATATTTTACAACGGTCCTTCATTTCTCCTTGAAATATTTCCCGTTCTCTGGCACTTGTCACATTGAAGAGCAAATAGATAATCATCTTTAAAAAGAGTGGGCCAAAAAAAACCTGATTGTATGACTTTGGCTGCAGTTTTATTCCCGCTGAAGTGTCCGCCATATGGTGATGAATGACAGTGTTGTAAGACACTGTTGACCTCCTCCTGTGGAACACACCGTCTCAATAATTGATCAACACATCATTTGAATAGGTACGGCTCATCCCAGACATAGTGCTTGACTTCTTTGAAGAACTTCTTTCATTGCTGAGTTGTCCATTCCAACAGCCATTTTCCTAACACTATGTAGTTTACATAGTCAGCATACCAAGGGACATCGTGTTGTTTCATGGAAAATAACTGTTCATCTGGAAAAGTTATTTTGATTATCAATTCTTTGCCAGCTGTTTCTCCATTCTCGAGCCTCGATAAATGATCTGCCACTTGGTTTTCTGTCCATTTCCTGTCTTTGATCTCCATATCGAATTCTTGCAGAAGAAGTATCCAACGGATCAATCTGGGCTTGGCATCTTTCTTTGTGATCAAATATTTGATTGCTGAATGATCTGTGTAGACAACCACTTTGGGACCCAGCAGATAAGAGCGAAATTTATCAAAAGCAAACACAACTGCAAGCAACTCATTTTCAGTGGTTGTGTAGTTGAGTTGAGCTTCATTCAGAGTTCTACTGGAATAGTAAATGGCATGGAAGATCTTTGCTTTGCGTTGTCCCAAAACTGCACCTACAGCAAAATCACTAGCATCGCACATCACTTCAAATGAAAGGGTCCAGTCCGGTGCTACTATGATGGGGGCAGAGATCGGCTTACGTTTTAGGATCTCAAACGCTTCCTAGCATTCTTTGGTGAAGTTGAAAGACACGTCTTTCTCCAGAAGATTGCAAAGAGGTTTTGCAATTTTTTAGAAGTCTTTGATAAATCTCCTGTAAAAGCCAGCATGTCCGAGAAAACTCTGAATCCCTTTGACAGATGTGGGTGGAGGTAGTTTTTCAATTGTCTTGATCTTTGCTTTGTCTACCTCGATTCCCTTTTATGAGATCCGATGTCCAAGAACGATGTCTTTCTGTATCATGAAGTGGCATTTCTCCCAATTGAGTACCAGGTTGGTATCTTCACACCTTTGTAACATCTGTTCCAGATTTTGCAAGCAGTGGTCAAAAGAGTCTCCAAACACAAAGAAGTCATCCATAAAAACCTCCATACTCTGTTCCAGCATATCTGAGAAGATGACCATCATGCAACGTTGTAATGTGGCAGGAGCATTACATAGTCCAAATGGCATTCTGCGAAAAGCAAAAGTACCATACAGACATGTAAATGTGGTTTTCTCCTGATCTTCTGGGGCGATGGTAATCTGATTGTACCCCGAGTATCCGTCCAGAAAGCAATAAAACTCATGTCCCGCCAGTCTGTCT
Organism: Zanthoxylum bungeanum; assembly: GCA_019454045.1. Taxonomy (NCBI): domain Eukaryota; kingdom Viridiplantae; phylum Streptophyta; class Magnoliopsida; order Sapindales; family Rutaceae; genus Zanthoxylum; species Zanthoxylum bungeanum. The sequence goes on from SKCR01028355.1 coordinate 109,268, forward strand.
AGCATCTGGTCAATGAATGGTAGCGGAAAATGGTCTTTCCTTATTGCTTTGTTCAGTTTCCGGTAGTCAATGAATACTCTTCATTCAGTCACCGTTCTTGTTGGAATCAACTCGTTCTTTTCATTTGTGACTACAGTAATTCCTCTTTTCTTCAGTACACACTACATATGACTCACCCAACTGCTGTATGAGATGGGGTAGATGATGCCAGCATCCAACCATTTGATGATTTCTTTCTTCACGAGTTCCTTCATGATTGGATTGAGTCTTCGTTGATGCTCCATTGTGGGTTTGTACTCATCGTTCATCAGAATCTTGTGCATGCAAAATGATGGACTAATGCCTCGAATGTCTGCTATAGTCCAGCCAATGGCTCTTTTGTGTTCTCGTAACACTCTCAGCAACTTTTCTTTCTGCTCTAATGTTAGCGTAGAAGAAATAATAACAGGTAATTCAGAAGAGTTTCCAAGAAATACATACTTGAGATGACTCGGCAATAGCTTCAGCTCCAGCTGCAGTGGTTCTTCAATTGAGGGCTTGATTCGATATTACTTCGAAAGTTCCAGACTTTCCACTGGGCGATTTGAATCGGAATGGCTTGTCAAGATAGTTGATACATTCCAGAATTTCAGCATCTAGCTCGCTGTCAGTCATGTTGGTGATGCAAGCTTCAAGTTTATCCGTGGGAATTGTATCTGTATCCTGTATGATACTATCAACAACATCAATTCTGAAATATTCTTCCTTTTTTTCATCGTTCGGGAATTTCATGGCTTTGAAAACATTAAAGGTAACTTCTTGGTCCTGCACTTTCATAGTTAGTTCTCCTTTTTTGCACATCAATCACAGTTCGACCTGTAGCCAAGAATGGTCTCCCAAGGATGATAGGAACATCTTTGTCTTCTTCCATGTCAAGGATAATGAAATCTGCTGGGAGAATGAGTTTGTCGACTTTGACCAGCACATATTCAACAACACCTCTCGGAAATGCAAGCGTTCGATCAGCAAGTTGCAGAGAGACTGAGGTAGGCATTGCTTCTCCAATTTGCAGTTTCCTATAAATAGAAAAAGGCATTAAATTAACACTTGCACCTAAATCACATAAAGCCTTACCGATATAATGTTCTCTAATGGTGCATGGGACAGTGAAACTGCCAGGATCTTTCAACTTCGGGGGAAGTTTCCTCTGAATGATTGCACTGTATTCTTCTATCAATACTACTGTTTTATAATCTCCCAATCTCCGCTTTCGTGAAAGAATATTTTTCATGAATTTGACATAGCTGGGCATTTCTTCCAACGCTTATGTGAATGGAATGTTGATGTGCAACTTTTTGAACACCTCCAAGGATCGAGCAAACTGCTTGTCTAATTTGTTTTTCTGGAGACGCTGTGGAAAATGTGGAGGTGGAGTGAATTTTTCTTTATTTTTTTCCTTTGCTTATTTTTCCTCCATATGTGGAACTGCATCTTTAGGAACCTCTTCAATTGTTGCCTTGATTCCAACATCTTTGTTGATTTCAGTACCGCTTTTCAAAGTAATGTCTTGGCATTGCTCCTTCCCTCGGTTCCTTGGATTTGGTTTTGTGTTGCTAAGAAGGTTCCCTGGCGGTCTGTAACTCTGAGCATTGGCCAGTTGTCCAATTTGATTTTTCAGTGCTTTGATGGAAGCAGATTGGCTTTGAAAAATAGCATCATATGCTGCTTGTTGCCTTTTGAACATCTTTGCAATCCATTCTTTCATTTCTGGTTCTTTTTCAAACTCCTGGCTTTTATTTTGCTGTTGAAATCCAGGAGGTGGAATGTTCTTTTGTCCTGAATTGTTGCTCCATGAAAAATTGTGATGATTCCTCCACTATGGGTTATAGGTGTTGGAATATGGATTGTTCCCCTGTCTGTTGAAATTGTTGACATAGTTCACCGTTTCTTCATGTTGGTTTGGCTTTGGTGCTCCTCCATATGGTGAACTTGTGGCTCTGGCGATGTTTACAACTTGCATGCTAAGTGTTTCCAGGCTTTTTCACATTCGCTCCAACTTAGTATTCACTACTGAGTTAGCTCCAACTTCATAAATTCCTGCAATTTGTTGAATCATGCTCTTTTATGTTGGCCACAATGAATTGTTGTTAGCCATTTCTTTGATTCTTTTGCCATCAAAGCTCCTCCAGCAGCAGCATCAATTGTGGTTCTCATCAGTCCAGAAAGTCCATTATAGAAAGTTTGGACTTGAAGCCATTTTGGAATCTCATGGTGAGGACATTTTCTGAGCAAATCTTTGTACCTTTCCCAAGTTTCGTAGAGAGTTTTCGAGTCAAGTTGTACAAAGGATGTGATGTCATCCTTTCTCAGTTTTCCTGTTATGGCTGATGGAAGATACTTTGCAAGGAATTTGGTGGCTAGAGTGTTCCAAGTTGTGATGGAACCTGCTGGTAGTGAATGTAGCCAAGCTTTTGCTCTGTCTTTCAAAGAATATGGAAAAACTCGCTGTCTCATTGCTTCTTCTGATGCTTTATTGTAATTGAAAGTGCCGCAAACTTCCAGGAAGTAGCTGATATGGGCATTAGGATCTTCAGTTGCATTCCCCCCGAACTGAATTGATAGCTGAATCATCTGAATGCATGTTTTGATGTCACAAGCATTTGCTAGTAAGAGAGGAAGTACAATATAGGAAATGAGGCCGTCCACCACTGGAATGGTTATGTCTCGAATGGGAATTGGTGGTGCAACTTCTAAAGGTTCAGGTTCCATGTTAACGATTGCTTCTTGGCCTTCTCGTCTTTCCCTTCTCAACTGTCTGATGGTTCTTTCAATCTCTGGGTCAAGCGGTCGGAGTTCAAAGCTTCTGGTTCATCTCATGTAGTGTCTGAGAACCTGAAACAAGTGAAAACAAAAACAATAAGTAAAAAGAAAATTAGATATAAGTAAAGGTATCTAACCTCAAAACTATTAGTGAAAGATAAATAAGTCCCCGACAACGGCGCCAAAAACTTGACCGACATTTTCACACGCGTATAACGCAAGCGCACGTATCGTTCAAGTAGTATAAAAAGTATCGATCCCACGAGGACTTAAAACCTTTTGTTATTAATTTATGAAGTCAAATTTTTATGAGTATCTAATGGATTGGTTATTGATTTGATGGTGACTTTAAACTTAAAACAAGTAAATGAAATTTCTTGAAAGTAGATTTAGGAAAATTCAATTTTATAAAACTATCCAGGGTTGTGAATCTTTCCAATATCATTTTTAAAGATGAAGTGGTTATCTTACTATTGTGTAATATATTGGTTTATTAACCTGGAACACAAAATTATGTAAAAGCCTCTTCCGATGGTGAGATACAAACACCCAGTGTAACCCAATTAATCATATTCCTATGTCAATTAAGTTATCTGAATTCATTAAGATTAAGTTCCAATTATGGCTACCCCCGCCCGACAGGTATATTCCTATCCTGTAAGGAAATCTATTAAAGGGTTATCTATCATCAAGGAAGATCGTGGGCTATTAAGTCTAAGGTCTTAAACCTAAAATCCCTTTTCCAAGTTCATTTTAAGTTTACTGAATCAATCTTATTAATGGCCAATTAACAAGATGCATTAAGACTAAGGCTCAATAAATAAACCTTTATATTACCCAAACCGTAATTTAACCCCTTATAAACCGGTGATATTGGACTTCATCACAACCGCAGATAACTGACTTAGTTACGACACATATTTAGGAGTAGTAAAAACTTAAATAAAATAAAAGACAAAAAGTAAATTGCTGGAAATTAAATACTGAAAAGTAAATGATGGAAAGTAAATACTGAAAAGTAAATACTGAAAATTAAATGCTGAAAAATAAAAGCTAAAAAGTAAATGCTGAAAAGTAAATGCCGGAAGGTAAATAAAGTAAAAGTACAATAAAAGAAAATACTGAGGTAAAATGATCCACTTTTATTACTTCTATTTTAGATATCTCCCTTAATATAATATATTAACTTTGCATGATAATTACCAACCAGCCATATAGGCGGTATCCAGATTAAGTCAAATTAATAATTAATTACCAACCGACCAATCAGGCGGTATCCAATTTAGTCAGGTTAAAACCAATTTAAATAATTACCAACTGACCGGCGGTATCCTCGTTAAGTCAGGTTTTAACTAGTTTATATATTATAATTAAGGGAGATTAATCTAAATATTAGCAATAAAAGTTTTACCTCTTACCTCAGCTTGGGGAGTTACCTCCTCATTACTGAAAAGTAAATTGCTGAAAAGTAAAGAAAAGAAAGTAATGTGCGTAAAAGTAAATTGCAGAAAGTAAAGACTGAAAAGTAAAGAAAAGAAAGTGCAAAAACGGAAATTAATTACTCAAAGCTGTAAATAAACAAACAAGATACAATCTTCTTAATATTCCTAAGGAATTCCTTAGAAGAAAGTATAAATTTACATATGAAATGGCTTGAATATAGGTAAAATTTTGCCTCCACCAAATCCATTATTAATTGCTCCACCAAATCCATTATTAATTGCTCCACTAATTGCTATCATGTTTGGTGGGAGTTTGACTATTTTTATTATTTATTTATTTATTTTCTTTTTAAAATGACTTTAATAATTACACATAACACACTTACGGATATTTCATAAATTTTGGTCATGAAATCTTCAGAATTAGAAATTATTGTGTTCTTCAAAGTTGTATATCTTTGAGTCTTCTTTAATACGGAACTTGAATTTGCTCAACCTGATATCAGAGTAAAACGTTATGCCCAAAATACGACAATTGCGCAAAATTGGAATTTCCAAAGCTGCACTTCGTTAGAACGCCCTTTCAAGTTTCCAATCTCCAAAATTAATATGTCAAGTCCAATTTTTGCCCTTATTTGACCCACATTTAACATGAAATTCATCTAACATGTCATCTAGCCTAGGAATAGGATGAATTATTGATGGCTCGACAATCAACACACATCTGCCATGTCCCATCTTTCTTAGGAACTAGAAGCACTGGTATTGCACAAGGACTTATGTTTTCCCTTACATACCCCTTGTCCATCAAATCCCGCACTTCCCGTTGAAGTTCCTTTGTCTCCTCAGGATTGCTTCTATAGGATGGCCTTTTGGGAATGACTGCTCCAGGTACGAAGTCTATCTGGTGCTCAATGCCTATAATGGGTGGAAGCCCACTAGTAATGTCCTCAGTCAGTACATCGTTGTAGTCCTGCAAAAGAGATGAAATAGACATAGGAAGCAAAGGGTCAGTGTTAGAAAAATAAACATGAGGCTCCTTATAAACTAACAATAGCATCAGGCTGCTAGTCTTGAAAGCTCTCCTCGCTTCACCCTCACCCATGTAGAAACTCCTTTTCACTCTCACTTTGGTGTCCCCCTTACGTTCACTCTCACTTCCCTTGGGTAAACTCTCGGCCTTGGCCTTATTTTTCACACTCTCACTAGTTTCCCCCAAGTTAGTGTTTGCACTCGCCCTCTCTTTAACCCTCTCAAGTTGCAACTTAACCTGATCTTCATGGACTTGCTTTGGTGTAAGTGGGTATAGTGTAATGGGTTTCCCTTTATATTGAAATGAATACTTATTCTTGAACCCATCATGAATCACCTTCTTATCAAACTGCCACGGCCCCAAAAGTATATGACCCGCATGCATCGGAATCACATCACATAGAACATCATCTATGTAAGGCCCAATGGTAAAGCTCAATAATACCTGCTTCGTTACCTTCACTTCACCACAATCATTTAACCACTGCAACTTGTAAGGCTTGGGGTGCTTTAAGCAACTCAACCCCAATCTCTCAATCAAAGTCGTGCTAGCCACATTGGTACAACTGCCTCCATCTATAATCATACTAAAACCCTTACCATTCACACGACATCTAGTGTGGAATATGTTCTCCCTCTGCTGATCACTCTCATCCTCAACAACTTGTGCTGTCAAAGCACGCTTAACAACTAGGGATAAGTTATCTAAAGGGTGTGCAGCTCCCTCGTGGTCACTAGCTTCTTATAACTCCGGCATCTCATCCTCAACCTCATCATCACAGAGTACACATCTCCGCTCTTTTCAATCACTAAGGTGCGCCTATTGGGACATTGTGAAGCATAGTGTCCCATGCCCAAACACTTGAAACACTTGACATCCTTAGTTCTCGTAGCTGTACCCTCAGGTTTAGGTCTAGGTTTACTCGATTCTGCAGCCTCTTTACCCTTGCCACTAGGTTCGGCCCTAGGCTTGTTAAAGCCTCCACTGAAATAACCTCTAGGCTTGTTAAAGCCTCCATCTCGCTTCTCATTCGGAACCCATTTCCCCTTCCAAGTAGAAGTAGTCTGAGTACCAAATCTGGATGTGGCCTTCTTTTTGAGTTGCCTCTCTACCTTGATAGCCATGTGAAGCATGTCCTCCAAATCAACATAATGATGTAACTCAACCATGTTGGCAATCTCCATAAAGCCTCCAAGAAACCGTGCCAAAGTAGCCTCTACATGACTACATTCGCCCTGATCATGGCAACTTCCATCTCTGTGTAGTAATCCTCAACACTCTTGGTACCCTGATACATATGTTGTAGCTTCTGATACAACTCACGGTAGTAATGGCTCGGAATGAACCTCTTCCTCATAAGACCTCTGAGTTCTTCCCCAGTCTGAATTGGTCTCTCATAGTTTCTTCTCCGAGTAGTAACAAGCTGATCCCACCATATCATGGCATAATCAGTAAACTCAATAGCTGCCAGAATGATTTTCTTCTCATCTGAGTAGTGATGGCAATTAAATATCAGCTCAATCTTCTTCTCCCATTCCAAATAAGCCTCGGGATCATTCTCCCCTGAAAGGTTGGTATCTTGATTTTAATGCTACCTAGATCTACATCTAAGTCCCCTTGTCTACCATAACCCCTTCGATCATAATCCCCTCGCCTATCATCAAATGCACCTCTATCATCAAATCGTATATCCCTCATATTATGTCTCCCATCAAACCTCCTATCACACCATCTACCAAACCCCCTACCATGCCTCATATATTGTCTAGGCTGAAACCTCTCCTCAACATCATCAAGATCATCAAAGTCATTCTCGGCTTTTTCTTCATTTGATGGTATATGTTGCGGTGGTACTCGTCGTGGTGGCACATTATGAGGTGGTGGTACATTATGAGGTGGTAGTACATTATGAGGTGGTGGTACATTCTGAGGTGGTGGTGCTCTGGGAACACTGCCCGACTGAATACTCTCTACACTCTTGGACAACCTTTCAAATACAGTATTCATATTCTCCATCATATCTGTAAACTTTCTATCCATGGCTGCAAGCTTCTCATCGACGGTTAAACTAGTACCTGCCATTTCAAAGCTCAAGAAACAAATCAGTAATAACAAGAAAGTAATACAATATGTAAAATTCTCTCAAGCTCACAATCTCACGTGTTTACACTCAATTATATCACTCCACTCGTGTTTGCATCTATTGGCTTTTACCCGATACTGTGCTCACACTCACTGCCTTTTACCACTATTGAGTTCTTCCTCAATTCAATTACAAATCAACTCAATTCCCAGAATGGTCAACTAAGGTGTAGTCCACAAGCTAGCAGAAACACAATGTATATATAGAGCAGGTGGAATAAAGCAAATAAGATAAGTAATCATGGAGACTCAATTGAAAGAAACCTATAGCTAGAGTGCTCAGAATAAGAAAGAATGACGAGTTAGCTAAATGCAATAAATAAGCGAGCAAGCAATCAACGTGTCATTGAAGTAATATTGTGGTCACTCGTAATAATGTTTGAGCTCACCTATCTTTTCTTCTCACGCACACTCACAAGTGTTTACACTCCAATGAAACACAATGAAGCACAAAGGATTTCAATTCGGCTATAACACAAATATAGTCTTTCAAGCTCAAACCAATACAAACCAAATCAAATATCAATGTAACTCATGTAAAATAATCCAATCAACTTGCAAATGGTCTAATCAAGCTAAGCACAATGCGACCAATTCTCTTTTTTTTTTTTTGATTTTATAAATTATGCAGCAGCTTGCCTCTTCAAGCACCTCTCAAATGCAATGATGGCTACTCAAGTTTCCATGTCAAGCTCATGAGTGCTTCCATTTTCAATGTCATGCTAATGATTTCAACACAAATCCAATGTCAAGCTAATGATAGCTCATGCAAATCAGCAAGCACACTTGTTAATTCATGCTTCAACATAAGCACATCAAGCATCTTACTCACGGTAATATGTAACAAAGCAACCAGACTTGTCTCACAAAGTAACTCACAAGAATAAGTAAACTTCAAGAGTAAGTCACGGCCTCATCAATCCATAAGCATTTCATTTTGTTTCAACACTCATTCACTCAAATGCCTCACCACATCACTCAAACACACTTTTTTTCCTCACACTTCACAATATTGCAACAACTTCACAAAGATTGCAAACAAGCTAGTTCGCGTAAATGCTAGGAGTAATGAAGTGCAATCTGATTTTCTCAAAGTAGATATGAAAAATACCTATTGAAAACAAGCTAAGTGACATGCATATGGCAAGAACAAAGCAAGGGTGGTGATGGTTCTTCCTTGGCCGAATCTGACTTGATGCATTTCTTTTTTTGTTTTTTTTTTTTGTTTACTTGACACAAACAACTACACAATCATGATAACCAAGTGCTAATAGCATGGATTGAACACACAAACAACGGATTTGAACAAAGAACACAAAAGCCCTAAATTTAACCTAATGGCTAAAACACAACATGATGAAATACTCAAAATTAGCACAAACTACTAAAGGACAGATTGTTATTCATGCAAGAAGGATCACAAATCTACAAGAAACAACAAAGAACACACAAGAACACCAATGGCTGAAACTTGAGGACAAATTCCTTAATGGCTGAAATCAACAAGAAAAAAAAAGATGAATACAAGATTAAACAACACAAAGGATAGGAAATCAGACCTCAGAACCCTAAGCTCATGATACCAAATGAAAAGAACTCACTTGGGTTGAAAACCAAGCAAACCCCCAAGCATCTTTCTCAAAACCCCAAGAACTTTGAATACTGATTTTGTAGGAACAAAACCCAACCAAGATCAGCCCCTAACCACCATGAAACTCACGTCCATGATAACCACAAGCATGAAATCAGATTTTATTTTGCTAGGAATGGAGACGCCACTAAGTTGCCAAGCTTAGATAAGTCAATTTGAACTTGAAAATGGGAATCCCTCCCTCAACAAGGGTTCGGCCATAACCATGGAAAGATCAAGCTTTTCTCTCTTTCAAAATGTTTTATATTACGTTCCTTTGATAAAATTTACAAAGGAGAGTTATATAGTTAGGGTTACAAGAGAGTAAAATGACTAAAACGACCCTAAAGCTAAAATTACCAAAAGCACTAAGTCAAGCACCTCAACCACGACCATTAAGGTCCTTTTGCACCTAAATAAACTTAAAACAAAGATTAGAAGCTAATCTCACTTAAGCTAATTGAGGTGCTTACATGCTATAGTAAATTGACGTGCTTCCGGCTAAGTAGAGATCTAAGTATAATTAAGTCTAATGGCATAGTCAACCATGCTAATTACATCATAAATAAAGTCAACAAGTCGAGCACAAATGACAAAAATGCCCCCACTTGGCCGAATTCAACAGTCCCAAAATAGGTCAAATCGGGTCAAAATGGTTGACATGAATCCAGCAACTCAAGGAACAAATGACATGAATCCAACAACTCAAGGAACATTAGATCCTTTGCAATTGCCAACAGGTACAATCACACGCCAAAGAGCTAAGAAGATCAGAGACGGAATGGCGGGGCTAGCGTAGAATGCCATGGTCAAGTGTGACAGACAACTTCGGGGCATATTGGCGTCACATGAGGGCTTCAATGGAGTGGGTCCAAATCTATTCCACTTGACCCAAGTCATACCAGAGTAACGCACCAGCAATCTTGAAGCCGAGTATATTTTTAATGGATCAAGCCGATTCAAGCCCGACACTAAATATTCGGCCAAGACAAGACTTATTGGACTTTATGACTCATCATTATGCCTTTAAACATGGAAGCCACGAATTTGGAGGACTTTTGGTGCAAGGAAACAACTTTAGACAAATTTGGAAAAGTTTTCCACATTTGTTGACTTTTATGATTTTGTGTTTTTACTTTAGACTTTTTTGGCAAAGTTATTTATTAAGTCTTTGTTTGTTATTGATTAAGTCTTTGTTTCTTTTGACTTTGTGTTTGTTATTAAATGTCTATTAAGGGCATGGCCATTTAATAGCCATTAGTTAGCAACTTAGGGTGTTTTGGTCATTTTGCACCCATTAGGGTTTCTTTCATTGTACTATTTAAACTCATTTCATCTTAATGAGAAGCTAATCACCAAATTTCGAATTTCATCTTCATTTTGAAGTCTTGGCTATTGCCTAAATTGCTTAAGGGAGGGATTCCCCTTATCTCATGCAATCGACTTATCTAAGGCGTGGCAACCTTAGTGGCGTCTCCGTGCTAGCAGAACACTTCAAGGAATCATCTTAAGGGTTCTCAAAGACAAGTTCTTTATGGGTCTTCTTTGTGGCCTTGGAAGGGTTTTGTTCCTACAAAATCAAATTCGCGGTTCTTGGGGTTCCGTCCGTTGCGAGAGGTTTGCTTTGCCCAATCCTCCAAGTGAGTTCCGCGTCATTTGGTATCAGAGCTTAGGGTTCCAAGGTCTGATTTTTCTATCTTTACTTTGTGTTTTTTTGATTTAGTCTTTATTGTGTTTGTTGGTCATCAAAATACTTGTTCATCTTGATTCTTAGTTTTTGTTGGATCTTGTTGTTTCTTGCTGTTTCTTGTTTATTTGTGATCAAAATAGCATGAATAACATTATGCTTTTGAGTGTTTTTGATTGATCATGAGTATTTCTTCATGTTCTAGTTTCGGTCTTTGAGTCAAAATTAGAGCTTTATTTTCTTTACTTAAATCAAGTGTTTATTTGTTAATTGTATGTTACTAGGACGTGTTCAACATTGTTATTAAGTTATTTGTGTTAAAAAAAAAAGAAAAAAAAAGAGTAAGTGAGACAAAACAGTAGAGAGTGATTACAAGATTGGCTATGTCACATTGAGTGCTTGCTTGTTTGTTTGCGCATTTCACTAACTCATTTTTTTTCTTATTCCGTGCTCTTTAGCTTAAGTTTCTTTGATTGAGTCTTCGTGATTACTATTCTTATTCGCATTATTCCACCTACCCTATATACATTATTGGTTCTTGTTGTTTATGCTAGCTTGAAGATTACACATTGTTGTGAACTTTGGGTAAGTCATATTCACATCATATTGAGTGTAAACATGAGTGGAGTGATACATATTGAGTGTAAACACGAGTGGAGTGATACATATTGAGTGTAAACACGTGAGCTTGTGAGGTTGTGAGGATATCTAATTATTTTCACATATTGTTACTTCTAATCTGTTTGTTGAAGCTTTGAGATGGCAGGTACTAGTTTGACAGTGGATGAGAAACTTGAGGCTTTAGAAAGGAAATTCATGGATATGATGGAAAACATGAATGTTGCTTTTGATAAATTATCCAGGGAAGTAGAGAGTAATCGAACAGACAGTGTTCCCAGACCACCACCTCGACATATACCACCACCTCAGAATGTGGCACCACGACGGGTACCACCAGATGAAAAAGAAGATGAAAATGAGTTTGATGATTCTGATGATCTTAATGATGTGGAGGAGAGATTTCAGCCAGGGCCTGATAGGAGGCCTAATAAGAGGTTTGATAGGAGGAATGAAAGGAGGGATATGCGGTTTGATGGTAGAGGTGCATTTGATGACAGAAGAGGGGATTATGATAGGAGAGGATACGGTAGACATGGTGATGTTGATGGTGATTTGAGCAGCATCAAGATCAAAATACCAAACTTCCGAGGCAAGAATGATCCAGAAGCATATTTAGAGTGGGAGAAGAAAATAGAATTGATTTTCAATTGTCATCATTACTCAGATGAAAAGAAGATCAATCTAGCAGTCATGGAATTCACAGATTATGCTATGATTTGGTGGGATCAGATTGTCACCAACCGAATGAGGAATTATGAGAGGCCAATTCAGACATGGGAAGAACTTCGAGGTCTCATGAGGAAACGAATTATACCCAGCCATTACTACCGAGAGTTGTATCAGAAACTACAACATTTGTATCAGGGGACCAAGAGTGTAGATGATTATTATACTAAGATGGATGTTGCCATGATCAGGGCGAATGTAGTGAAGGATGCAGAGGCTACTATGGCACGGTTTTTAGGGGGCTTGAACAGAGAGATTGCCAACATGGTGGAGTTGCATCATTATGTTGATTTGGAGGATATGCTTCACATGGTTGTCAAGGTAGAAAGGCAACTCAAGAAGAAGTCTACATCCGGATTTTGTACTCAGACTACTTCTACATGGAAGGGGAAATGGTTCCTAATGATCGACGAGATGGAGGCTTTAACAAGCCAAGGGCTGAACCTGGTGCCAAGGGTAAAGAAGTTGCAGAACCAAGCAAGGCTAGAACGAAACCTGAAGGTACAACACCAAAGACAAAGGACATCAAGTGTTTTAAGTGTTTGGGCATGGGACACTATTCTTCACAGTGCCCCAACAGGCGCACCTTAGTGATTGATAAGAAGAGTGGTGAAGTACATTCTACTGACAGTGAGGTTGAGGTTGATGATGATGAGCCTGAGATTGAGGATACTAGTGACAAAGAGGGAGCTGCATACCCGCTGTATAACTTGTCCTTAGTTGTCAAGCGTGTTTTGAGTGCACAAATTGTTGAGGATGAGAGTGATCAACAGAGGGTGACATGAGTCCAACCACACCAGAGACATTACAGGATGCAGCTAACAACTTGGAGGAACCCATGCAGTTGCCAACAGGTCCAATCACACGTCAAAGAGCAAAGAAGATCAGAGAGGCCTTTGCGGGACTAGCTCAGAGCTATGTGACCAGTTGCAGCAACCAAGTCAAGTGCACACCAGAGACACATATGGGCATAACCAGAGAGGTCCCCAAGCTATTTCATTTGACCCAGATCAGCTCAGACTGAAGCATAGCAGAGCAGCTTCAGCACCAGCACTCTTTTGACCTGATTTCACCCATTTTGGGACTATGTTGAATTCGACCAAATGGGGGCATTTTTGTCATTTATGCTCGACATTTTGACTTTATTTATGATGTAATTAGCATGATTGACTATGCCATTAGGCTTAATTATGCTTAGATCTCTACTTAGCCGGAAGCACGTCAATTTACTATAGCATGTAAGCACCTCAATTAGCTTAAGTGAGATTAGCTTCTAATCTTTGTTTTAAGTTTATTTAGGTGAAAAAGGACCTTAATGGTCGTGGTTGAGGTGCTTGACTTAGGGCTTTTGGTAATTTTAGCTCTAGGGTCATTTTAGTCTTTTTACTCTCTTATAACCCTTATTATATGACTCTTTGACATGATCCAGGCCGACAACAAACCAAAGGACGCCTTACAAGTACCAGAAGGGCCAATTACGAGGCAGAGGACCAAAAGACTCAGAGAAGCAATGGCGGGATTAGTTCAGAGTTTTATGGCCGACTGCAACAAACAAATAGAGATGCATGTGGGCTTCGATGGAAAGGGCCCAAAACCATTTCACTTGGCCCAAATCAGTTTAGAATAAAGCTTCTTAGGCATTTGAAGACTTAAAGACTTGATATTTGTGTAATTTCGTTTTTAGGGGCATTGTTGTCTTTATGCCTTTAGGGTTTCTTTTTGTAACACTATTTAAGCTTACTTTCTTCTTCATTTGAAGGGACCAACGAATTTGTAAACTCAAAAGCTTAAAGCTTTGGCTATGGCCGAATTATTGTAAGGGAGGGATTTCCCTTTTCAAAGTTTGAATCGACTTATCTAAGTTTGGCACACTTAGTGGCGTCTCCATTGCTAGCAAAACACTACAAGGATTCATCTTAAAGGTTCTCAAGGGCAAGTTCTTTGTGGGTCTTCTTTGTGGCCTTAGAAGGGTTTTGTTTCTACAAAATCATATTCGCGGGGTTTGCTTGGATTTCGAATCCAAGTGGGTTCCTTGTCATTTGGTATCAGAGCTCAGGGTTCCAAGGTCTGATTTTTTCTAACTTTCCTTTTGTTTGATTCTGTTTTTCTTTTGTTCTTTGTTATTTTCATTTCAGTTCTTGTTGGAACTTGTTGCTGTTTTTGTTTTGTTTATATTCTGGATCTGGTTTTATTGTGAAGCATATTCTGGATCTGGTTTTGTTGTGAAGCATATCAGTTCATCTTTTTCCAATTCTGGGTTTCTGTTATGTTCTTCCTATCAGTTCAGTTCGTCATAGTCATTCTGTTCTTTAGCATATGTTTAAGAAATAAGCATGTTCTTTGGCGGCTGTGTGTTTTGTTTCTAAAACCCTAGTGCAGTGTGAAATCAGACCCTGAAAACTAAGTGAAGTCTGAAATCAGACCTAAAACGTAACCTTTGAAATCTGCCTCTGAAATCAGACTCTTGGTTCAGACCCTGAAACTTAACCATTGAATCAGACCCTGCGATCAGACCCTGAAACTTAACCATTGAATCAGCCTCTGAGATCAGACCCTGAAACTTAGCCTCTGAAATCAGACCCAGACCAGTAACCTCTGAAATCAGACCCAGACCAGTAACCTCTGAAATCAGACCCAGACCAATAGCCTCTGAAATCAGACCCTGACCAGTAACCTCTGAAAATTAGCCTCTGAATTCAGACCCTGGATTCAGGCCCTAGATTCAGACCATCATCAGACTCTGAAATCAGAACCTAAATCAACCTCTGAAATCAGAACCTAAATCAACCTCTGAAATCAGAACCACATTTAACATCTGAAATCAGAGGCTTTGAAAACCTGGATTCCACTAGGTTCACAATCAGTTTGGGGGTGGCAAATAGTAGAATACAAAAGTTTAGTTCCCAACTTACCCCATAAAACTTTCCAAAAGTGACTAGGGAATTTGACATCACGATCTGAAACTATACTCTGTGGAATCCCATGGAGTCGTACTACTTCTCTAAAGAACAAGTCAACAATGTTAGTGGCATCATCAGTTTTATGACATGCTATAAAGTGTGCCATCTTACTGAACTTATCAACCACTGCAAAGATGGAATCTCTACCCTTCTTAGTCCTAGGTAAACCCAAGATAAAGTCCATCGATACATCTACCCATGGCTCACTAGGTATAGGCAATGGTGTATACAACCCATGAGGCATAACCTTAGATTTAGCATGTTTACAAGTTAAGCATTTATCACACAAACGCTCAATATCTCTCCGCATTTTAGGCCAATAAAAATGTTCACTCAATACTCCTAAGGTTTTGGCAATGCCAAAGTACCCCATTAAACCTCCCTCATGTGCTTCCCTCACTAACAACTCACGCATACTACAAACAGGATTGCATAGTCTTTTCTCCCTAAACAGAAACCCATCATGTTGGTAGAATTTACTAAAAGAAGACTTTTCACATGCAGCATAGATAGTACTAAAGTCAATATCACTAGCATAAAGTTCTTTAATAAATTCAAACCCCAAGCATTCTTGCACTAAATGAAGTAATTAAAGCATACCTTCGAGATAGTGCATCAGCGACAATATTTTCCTTACCTTGTTTGTAGCGGATTACATATGGAAATGTCTCAACAAATTCTAACCATTTTACGTGTCGTTTGTTCAGCTTACCTTGGCCCTTCAGATGCTTCAATGATTCATGATCTGTATGGATCACAAACTCTCGAGGCCATAAATAATGCTCCCAAGTCTCAAGAGCTCTCACTAGCGCATACAACTCCTTGTCATATGTGGGGTACCTCAAAACTGCTCCATTCAGCTTCTCACTAAAGTAAGTTATTGGTTGCTTTTCTTGCATAAGAACCACTCCAATGCCTATCCCGGATGCGTCACACTCAATCTCAAATGTCTACTCAAAGTTGGGTAGTGCCAAGACTGATGCTGACATGATCCAAGGGACAACATTTGACATGAATGCAGTCACCCAAGGAACATTAGAGCCTTTACAATTGCCAAAAGGCCCAATCACACGCCAAAGAGCTAAGAATATCACAGACGCAATAGCGGGGCCAGAGTTTGCATATAATAGATGCATTCATCCTTCTAGTTTTTACTTGCCTTATGAGATTGATTATGATTCTAATTCTTTAACTTTTTTTTTTTTTTGATAACGTCAGATGCTAAATGTGGTTCTGATTTCAGAGGTTGATTTAGGTTCTGATTTTAGAGGTTGATTTAGGTTCTGATTTCAGAGGTTGATTTAGGTTCTGATTTCAGAGGCTGGTTTTCAAAGCCTGATTTCAGAGTCTGATGATGGTCTGAATCCAGGGCCTGAATTCAGGGTCTGAATTCAAAGGCTAATTTTCAGAGGTTACTGGTGAGGGTCTGATTTCAGAGGCTACTAGTCTGGGTCTGATTTCAGAGGTTACTGGTCTGGGTCTGATTTCAGAGGCTAAGTTTCAGGGTCTGAACTCAGAGTATGATTTCAGAGGCAGATTTCAAAGGTTACGTTTTAGGTCTGATTTCAGAAGCTAAGATTTCAGGGTCTGATTTCAGACTTCACTTAGTTTTTAGGTTCTGATTTCACACTGCACTAGGGTTTTAGAAACAAAACACACAGCCGCCAAAGAACATGCTTATTTCTTAAACATATGCTAAAGAACAGATTGACTATGACGAACTGATAGGAAGAACATAACAGAAGCCCAGAACTGGATAAAATGATAAAGATGAACTGATATGCAACAGGAATGAACTGATATGCAGAACACACCAAAAACATATCCAGAAATAAACAAAACAAAAACAGAAACAAGATCCAACAAGGACTGAAACGAAAATAACAAAGAACAAACACACCAAAAACAAATCCAAAAATAAACAAAACAAAAAACAGAAACAAGATCCAACAATGACTAAAACGAAAATAACAAAGAGCAAAATCAAAACAGAATCAAACAAAAGAAAAGATAGGAAAAATCAGACCTTGGAACCCTGAGCTCTAGATACCAAATGACAAGAAACCCACTTGGATTCGAAATCCAAGCAAACCCCAAGCAACTGACAGAACCCCAAGAACCGCGATTTTGATTTTGTAGAAACAAAACCCTTCCAAGGCCACAAAGAAGACCCACAAAGAACTTGCCCTTGAGAACCTTTAAGATGAATCCTTGTAGTGTTTTGCTAGCAATGGAGACGCCACTAAGTTTGCCAAAACTTAGATAAGTCGATTCAAACTTGAAAAGGGGAATCCCTCTCTTACAAGAATTCGGCCATAGCCAAAGCTATAAGCTTTTGAGTTTACAAATTTCGTTGGTTATTTTTTCAAATGAAAAAGAAAGAAAGCTTAAATAGTGATACAAAAGAAACCCTAAAGGCATAAAGACAACAATGCTCCTAAATACGAAATTACAAAAATACCAAGTTTTTAAGTCTTCAAATGCCTAGAAAGCTTTATTCTAAACTGATTTGGGCCAAGTGAAATGGCTTTGGGCCTTTTCCATCGAAGCCCACATGCGCCTATATTTGTTTGTTGCAGTCGGCCATAAAACTCTGAACTAATCCCGCCATTGGTTCTCTGAGTCTTTTAGTCCTCTGCCTCGTAATTGGCCCTTCTGGTACTTGTAATGGGTCTTTTGCTTTGTTGTCGTCCTGGATCATGTCATAGAACCTTGCTTATTGAGTAAGCACGTCAATTTACTATTTGATGTAAGCACCTCAAATTAGCTTAAGTTAGATTAGTTTCTAATCATTGTTTTAAGCTACTTTAGGTGGGAAAAGACTTTTGGGGACGTGCTTGAGTGGAAAGCTTTGGGTAGTTTTTAGGTCTATTGGTAATTTCAATTTAGGGATATTTTTGTCCATTCACACCTTTAGGGTTTCTCTTTGTAACCTATTTAAACTTTGTTTTCTTCTTTTTTGGAATAACATACACGACATTTTGAGAAACTTTCAAGCTTTTAAACTTTGGCTATGGCTAAATTTCTTGTGAGGGAGGGATTCCCCTTTTCAAGTTCAAATTGACTTATCTAAGCTTGGCTACTTAGTGGCGTCTCCATTGCTAGAAAAATTCAATCTGATTTCATGCTTGTGGTTATCATGGACGTGAGTTTCATGGTGGTTAGGGCTGATCTTGGTTGGGTTTTGTTCCTACAAAATCAGTATTCAATGTTCTTGGGGTTTTGAGAAAGATGCTTGGGGGTTTGCTTGGTTTCCAACCCAAGTGAGTTCTTGTCATTTGGTATCATGACCTTAGGGTTATGAGGTCTGATTTCCTATCCTTTGTTTTGTTTAATCTTGTATTCATCTTTGTTTTTGTTGTTGTTGTTGATTTCGGCCATTAAGGAATTTGTCCTCAAGTTTCGGCCATTGTTGTTCTTGTGTGTTCTTTGTTGTTTCTTGCTGATTCTTATTGATTTGTGATCAAAATAGCATGAATAACATTCTGCCCTTGAGTGTTTTTGATTGATCATGAGTATTTCTTTGAGTTAATCTTTGGCTACTTAGGTCAAACTTGGGGCTTTTGTTTTCTTTGCTTGAATCAAGTGTTTATTTGTTAATTGTATGTTACTAGGACGTGTTTAACATTGTTATTAAGTTATTAGTGTAAAAAAAAAAAAGAATCAGATCAGATTCGACCTAGTGAGATTTATTGATATATCTTGTCTTGTTATTGTTGAATACATGCAATTAGTGTTGTTTCCATAGGTATTATTCATATCAACTTTGCAAAAAATCAGAATAGACATCATTCATCTTGGTATTTACGTGAGCTTACTTGTTTGCATTCTTGTGAAGTTAGCACAATCTTGTGAGTTTGAGTGAAAAGAAATAAAGATTTTTTTTTTTTGGATAAAGTAAGTGTATTAACCAAAAGAAAACTATACAAGAGCGAAGGGGCATACCCCAGACTACTAGAGAGGACAAGCCCTCCTAGAAGATAAGCCGAAAGGCTACAAGCAAAATAAGATCAACAGAAGATGTCATCGGGCAAGTGCCAGGATAGGTGAAGCCATTTATTGTCATAAGATGGATTCACCTTCCGTAAAAAGCTATCACGATTCCGAACATCAAAAACAATATCACTAAATAGAACAAAAACAGGCCGAAGAGACGCATCATGAGTGCGGGCATTCCTCTCCCTCCAAATATGGTAAACTGACGCAGCAAAAGACAGCCGAACAAGAAGATGACGTAAAGAGGCGTCAGAAAACTGACACATCCACTCAACCGTCTGAAGCCAATCTCGGTAACTCCAATCTATCCCACACATAGCCAGCACAGTCGACCAGACCCTCGAAGAGAAGAAGCACTGGAAGAAAAGATTATCGATATCCTCATTTGAACAACCACAGAGAATACATCGCGAGCAAGTAGAGATACCGAACCTCATCAAACTATCCTGAGTACAAAGGCCTCCCTGAATAGACATCCAAAGCAAAAAGGAATGAATTGGAAATTGAGTTAGTTACATTGTAACTAGATAATTTATACTCATTTGCAAGTTGTGACAAGAAACCCACTTGGATTCGAAACCCAAGCAAACCCCAAGCAACAGACAGAACCCCAAGAACCGCGAATTTGATTTTGTAGAAACAAAACCCTTCCAAGGCCACAAAGAAGACCCACAAAGAACTTGCCCTTGAGAACCTTTAAGATGAATCCTTGTAGTGTTTTGCTAGCAATGTAGACGCCACTAAGTTTGCCAAACTTAGATAAGTCGATTCAAACTTGAAAAGGAAAATCCATCCCTTACAAGAATTCGGTCATAGCCAAAGCTTTAAGCTTTTGAGTTTTACAAATTTCGTTGATTGTCCCAAAATGAAAAAGGAAGAAAGCTTAAATAGTGATACAAAAGAAACCCTAAAGGCATAAAGACAACAATGCCCCTAAATACGAAATTACAAAAATACCAAGTCTTAAGTCTTCAAATGCTTAGGAAGCTTTATTCTAAACTGATTTGGGCCAAGTTAAATGGGTTTGGGCCCTTTCCATCGAAGCCCACATGTGTCTCTATTTGTTTGTTGCAGTCGGCCATAAAACTCTGAACTAATCCCGCCATTGCTTTTTCTAATTCTTTTTGCCTTCTGGTAATTGCAATGGATCCCTTGTGTTATTGGCCATGTCCTCTGATGCTCCATGTGTGGCCTGGATCATGTCAGATAATGACAACAATGCCCCTAAAGGCTAAATTACAAAAATACCAAAGTCTTCAAAGGCCTGTGAAGCTTCATTCAAAACTGATTTGGGCTAAGTGAAGTGGCTTTGGGCCCTCTCTATTGAAGCCCACATGCGTCTCTATTTGTTTGTTGCAATCGGCCATAAAACTCTGAACTAATCCCACCATTGCTTCTCTGAGTCTTTTGGTCCTCTACCTCGTAATTGGCCCTTCTAGTACTTGTAATGGGTCTTTTGCTTTATTGTCAGCCTGGATCATGTCCCCTGAATAGAGAGATTGCAAACATGGTGGAGTTGCATCACTATGTTGATTTGGAGAATATGCTTCACATGGCTATCAAGGTAGAAATGCAATCAAGAAAAAAGTCAACATCCAGATTTGGCACTCAGGCTACTTCTGCATGGAAGGGGAAATGGGTTCCGAATGAGAAGCGAGATAGAGGCTTTGACAAGCCTAGAGGCGAGTTCAGTGGAGGCTTTAATAAGCTTAGGGGCGAACCTAGTGCCAAAGGTAAAGAGGCTTCAGAACCGAGCAAAACTAGACCAAAACCTGAGGGTGCAGCTACTAGAACTAAGGATGTAAAGTGTTTCAAATGTTTGGGCATGAGACACTATGCTTCACAATGTCCCAATAGGCGTACCTTAATGATTGATAAAAAGAGTGGAGACGTGTACTCTACTAATAGTGAGGTTGAGGATGAGATGCCACAGTTGGATGACGCTAGTGACCACGAGGGAGCTGGATACCCGCTGGATAACTTATCCTTAGTTGTCAAGCGTACTTTGAGTGCACATGTTGTAGAGGATGAGAGTGTGCAGTAGAGGGAGAATATATTGCATAATGGGTGTCGTGTGAATGGCAAGGGGTGTAGTATGATCTTAGATGGGGGCAGTTGTACTAATATTGCTAGCACAGCTTTGATTGAGCGATTGGGGTTAAGTTGCTTGAGACACCCAAAGCCTTACAAGTTGCAGTGGTTAAATGATTGTGGGGAAATAAGTGTGACAAAACATGTATTGTAGAGCTTTACCATTGGGCCATACACAGATAATGTCCTATGTGATATGATACTGATGCATGTTGGACATATTCTTTTGGGCAGACAGTGGCATTTTGATAAGAAAGCTATTCATGATGGGTTCAAGAACAAATATTCCTTTCAGCATAAGGGAAAACCCATTACATTATACCCACTTACACCTGCACAAGTCCATGAAGATCATGTTAAGTTGCGACTTGAGCGTGACAAAGAGAGGGCGAAGGAAAACACTACCTTGGGTGAGACTAGTGAGAGTGGTGTGTCTTGTGAGAAAAATAAGGCCAAGGCCGTAGGAGTTCCTAAGGGGAGTGTGAGTGCACGTGAGGGGGAAACAAAAGGTAGAGTTAAAAAGAGTTTCTACATGGGTGAGGGTGAAGCGAGGAAAGCATACAAGGCTAGCAAGCTCATGCTATTGTTAGTCTATAAGGAGCCTCATATTTTGGCATCCTATGGGTCCGATTGTGGATACGTTGGGTGAGAGAGTGATTTATGACTCTGGCTTGGATAGGATGGCTACAGTTGCTTCCATTATTTCTGATTCTTCTTGGCGGTGGCCCTCATCTAGGCCTGCCGCCCTTGTTGATTTGGCTCGAGCCCATCTTCTGAATCCTTCTTGTATGAGAGAGGATGAGATGGTTTGAGAGGATGATAGTAGAGGGAGATTTTTAGTGGATAGTGCCTGGAATGCCATGCGGGCAAGGGGAACCTTGGTGTATTGGTCTCGAGTTGTTTGGTTTCGGAAGGCCATTCCCCGCCATTCCTTTTTGCTTTGGATGTCTATTCAGGGAGGCCTTTGTACTCAGGATAGTTTGATGAGGTTCGGTATCTCTGCTTGCTCGCGATGTATTCTCTGTGGTTATTCAAGTGAGGATATCGATCATCTTTTCTTCCAATGCTTATTCTCTTCGAGGGTCTGGTCGATTGTGCTGGCTATGTGTGGGTTAGATTGGAGTTGCCGAGATTGGCTTCAGACGGTTGAGTGGATGTGTCAGTTTTCTGACGCCTCTTTACGTCATCTTCTTGTGCGGCTGTCTTTTGCTGTGTCAGTTTACCATATTTGGAGGGAGAGGAATGCCCGCACTCATGATGCGTCTCTTCGGCCTGTTTCTGTTCTGCTTAGTGATATTGTTTTTTATGTTCGGAATCATGCTAGCTTTTTACGGAAGGTGAATCCATCTTATGAAAATAAATGGCTTCACCTATCCTGGCAATTGCCCGATGACATCTCATGTTGATCTTATTTTGCTTGTAGCCTTTCGGCTTTTCTTCTAGGAGGGCATGTCCTCTCTAGTAGTCTGGAGTATGCCCCTTTGCTCTTGTATAGTTTTCTTTTGGTTAATACACTTACTTTATCCACAAAAAAAGAAGTTCTTTGTGGGTCTTCTTTGTGGCCTTGGAAGGGTTTTGTTCTTACAAAATCAAATTCGCGGTTCTTGGGGTTCTGTCCGTTGCTTGGGGTTTGCTTGGATTTCGAATCCAAGTGTGTTTCTTGTCAATCGTGAAAACAACCAGCCAAAACAGTGAAAACAACCAGCTGAAACAGTAAGGAAAAAAACCAAAACAGCAGCCCAAAAAATAGCAAACAGCAACCAGAATAGCAAAAAGCGAGCAGAAACAGTAAAACAGTGAGCAAAAACAGCGAAATAGCGAACCAGCTTCAATCCTTCGGCGACGGCCTAACGCACTTCCAGGAAGCAACATAAAAGGTAAGACCTGAGGGCACCTTATTTATTTTTATAGTTCCGGACACGGCATGCCTGGCTGGACGTGAAATACGTCCAGCCGGGTATGCGAAGTCCTACATTAAAGACGGCCAAATTTCTGGTCATAATATTTTTTCTTCTTCGACATTTTATTATTTTTTTTTTTATCTATTTAGTGTTATTTATCTTATTATTTATTCATTTACTTTCATCGTTATTTATTATTCCGCAATTATTTTTGCTATTTAGCCTTTTTTCTATTTATTTTTATTGTTATTTTATTATTTTGCCCTTTTATTTATGATCGTTTACACTGCATTGATGGTTATGTATGGTATTATCCCTTGCGGTATATCAGATGGAAACCCAGACGTAAATTCCGTAGCCGAATCCGAATGGACAGTAGTGCGGTCTGTACGTGGGATACAACTCAACGTACCACTCGGGAAATACTCATATATGTATGATTAACCCCCTCCCTTTTTTGTTTACTATTTATTTATTGACGCTTTTTTTGCTTTTGATTATTATGATTCTTGTTATTGTACCTTGTATTTCTTAATTTAATTTGCTTTTATTTATATTAATGTTTATGGGTGTGCAAATTTGTGTGTTTATTTGAATTATCTTACATGTACTACATAAGACTTGGCTATACCATTGTGTGAACCTGTCCATTATACTGGCATAAGTAAGGGACCATTCCGAACCCAATGGTTTGAGGTCTTCCCTTGCGAGGGGTGAGTGCGGCCTTAAATCTTTTCCCAGTTCACACTGGGTGGCGACTCTTTTATTCTCCGGTTTAGTCCATCGCGGGCTACTCCGTACTCTTTATGGGCTGCGAACTCAATAGTGTCGTGGTCTCCGAGCATCATAGGCATAGCGATAAATCTCGTTTCGCTCCTACAGATGGTGACTCCACTGGGGATAGAGAATCGGCCCCGAAATAATGCCTTATAGTGTCTGTGGCTTTGGCTTTGGTTACCCAAGTCTCATATATTTTGCATAGCCTTTTTACCCCAATGGCGTCATGTATCGTGAAGTCGCTTTCACTCAAGGTGGCAGATCGTTATGTGATGACCATCACTCGTTGGCACGTACCCTAGGGTATAAAAAAGACGCTCTCACTTGGTCGCTCGAACCCTTGAGTGGGGAGACCTAGTTGTGAGCAACCCTTCGCCGGCGGAACCCTTTATCCGTACCCTTGTAAGCCCACATACGAACCATAGTTATATGTCCTAAAGAAGCTACCCCAATGCTTGTGTTTGGGCCCATTATTATTTGGATCCATTTGGACCTCTCGTCATGGGATACAAACTTGTTGGGCCATTTAAACTATGACGAGTTTGCATCTAATGATGGTTGGGCCAAAAGTTTTCAAAATGACGATGGGCCACCTTGTGTTTGGGCCCCATATCATTTGAAGTTGTTTAGCCACCTTATCGCAAAAGTGTAAATCTGTTGGGCCTTTTTCAACTGGGACAAGTTTGCACCTCACGATAATCTGATTGAACGCTTTAAAATGATAACAGGCCAACTTGTATGCAAACCTTGATGGGCTTAGAAGGTCCAAACATGATCCGAATATGCCAAACGCATGAGTCCGATATCCGCACTGGCTTTCATCCATGAAGGATACGCCCTGTTATGGCATATTTGTATACTTTTGGATATCTCCAAGTCCATCCCCGCCACAACCATGATTACTGAGGGCCCAATTTGTCATTTCTAGACAATGGTACGATCCCCATAATAGGCTTAGTCAATTTTGTAAATGGGCAGTCTTTGTCTGTTACTGATGAAAAGGGACTGAGGTAGCCAAGGTTCACCCCTGTAGCGTAGGAGAGAACGATTTTGTGTACCCCACATTGGTGCATAAAATAAGCCATACCTATGATAGAAATGGACTTACCACGAGTGTGGGAGGAATAAGGTTGGAAGGATATATATTGTTTTGATAACCACATGCATCTCATGCATACACGCATCATATTGACCCCTTGTCTTGAAAGCCATCATAGATATCTGTTGGGTTAGAGAAGAAGAAAGACTTATCAAGAAAGGATTAACAACCATGGATACGTCAGGTAGTGAAGAACAGAAAATTTTACGGCCAGAATAGAAAGACCAATTGGAGACCAATATCACCAAAATTACCGAGCAACTACAAGCTTTGACCAACGCTATGGCTAGTCTGACAGTACCCCGCACAGTGAGAACAGAAAATTTTACGGCCAAAATAGAAAGACCATTGGGGGGCCTTCGCCTAAAAAAAATATTGTTTATTTTTAGTCCTTAATAGTTAAGCATAAGTCCAATGATGAAATTGTTTGCTTTAGGGTGAGATCTTAGAAACGATAAGTTCTTGATATACTTTTATCTGATACTTTGAGTAGTTGATCTATGTTAGACTCGTAAGCACTTAATTATAGGATTTTAGCAGTGAAAAACTGAGTAGTTCGCAAGGTGAGACCGTTTGCTTATATGTCTATCCTGATTTGCTTGTGTTATGATGTGTGGTATGGTTGAAAATAAAAGTAAAGTCTCTAAAGAAAAAAAAAAATTAACCACCTATAATCGATAGGCGTGAAGCTACCCATGGGCGTGTATTAGGACCACCATGAGGAGAAATAATACCTTAAAGGGTAGGTGTGTTTAAAAAAAAAGACAAAAGAAAAGAAAAAAAATTCATACCATGTTGAGCACAGAAAAAGCAATTGCAGAGCATAATTGAGATATCTAGGTTGGTTTGACACATCGATCCTAATTTTTGAACAAAATCATTAAGTTGGCTTACCTGGGAACCAAGCTGTAAATGAACCTTTGCACACACACACACTGAGTCTGGCTTAGATGATTTATTCAAAGACTTGGATTTGAGTTGCATTGAGTGTTTTGAAGGTTCTCTGGTTTCATTACTGG
Organism: Zanthoxylum bungeanum; assembly: GCA_019454045.1. Taxonomy (NCBI): domain Eukaryota; kingdom Viridiplantae; phylum Streptophyta; class Magnoliopsida; order Sapindales; family Rutaceae; genus Zanthoxylum; species Zanthoxylum bungeanum. The sequence goes on from SKCR01028355.1 coordinate 135,191, forward strand.
TCATACTTTGAGGACAATAGTATGTGTAACTATTAGGACTATTTCATAGCCCGTGAGATAGTATGTCGATGCGGAATGACACCTCACATAGTGACGGACAATGAAGTCCAATTTCAGAGAGAAGACACATTTAGAAACCTGAGAATCGAAAGGCATGATCCCAAAAGGATGAGGTCGCATTCATAAAGGCGTAATCCACCTTGACCCAGTGCAGATATCGAAGAGCAGAAAGCTGAGCCAGGTCTGGGGGCGACCAGTCTACCGCCCCGCGGATACGGGACACAACGGGACCTTGAGCCTTGAGACCAAAGAAAACTAAGCAATCACTAGAGGAGAATTAGCAGAAAGAAACTGTAAGTAGGCCTAGGGGGCGACCAAAGACTTCTATAGGCAAAAGGCACCAAAGAGCGCAAGGAAGGCCTAACCAAGGATAACATCAAGCCAATGGGACAAAGAAAACCCATCGGAATAGGGAATGCATCCATGCATACATGCATACACGTTGCATACACATAATTTTTATTTTGCAGGCTTTAAAGAAAAAGCGGCGAAGACCAGCAACTCCTCGGGAATGAGGAGTAGGGGGCGAAGTGCCTCACCACCATTATCAACAGTTTCAGGAAAAAATCCCAAGGTCGAGGTCCACATTATCAATAGTTTGGGAATGAATCCCAGAGGTCGAAGCACCTCATCATCATAGAAAAAACTCCCCAGGGTATCAAAAAGCCATATCACTCAGCACAATTCGGGAATAAATCCTAGAGATCGAAGCATCTCACAGGGATGAACCCTAGGGGTCGAAGCACCTCACCATCAAATCAACTCGGTTCGGAAATGAATCATCTCACACCAGGAACGGTTAGAAAATAAACCATCTCACACTAGGAACGGTTCGGAAATGAACCATCTCAACTCAGAAACGGTTCGGAAATGAACCATCTCACACTAGAATGGTTCAGAAATGAACTATCTCAACTCAAGAACGGTTTGAAAATGAACCATCTCAACTTAGGAACGGTTCGGAAATGAACCATCTTACACCAGGAATGGTTCGGAAATGAACCATCTTAACTCAGGAACGGTTCGGAAATGAACCATCTCACACTAAGTGACATGATCCAGGCCGACAACAAACCAAAGGACGCATTACAAGTACCAGAAGGGCCAATTACGAGGCAGAGGACCAAAAGACTCAGAGAAGCAATGGCGGGATTAGTTCAGAGTTTTATGGCCGACTGCAACAAACAAATAGAGATGCATGTGGGCTTCGATGGAAAGGGCCCAAAACCATTTCACTTGGCCCAAATCAGTTTAGAATAAAGCTTTCTAGGCATTTAAAGACTTAAAGACTTGATATTTGTGTAATTTCGTTTTTTATGGCATTATTGTCTTTTTATGCCTTTAGGGTTTCTTTTTGTAACACTATTTAAGCTTACTTTCTTCTTCATTTGAGGCAACCAACGAATTTGTAAACTCAAAAGCTTAAAGCTTTGGCTATGGCCGAATTATTGTAAGGGAGGGATTCCCCTTTTCAAGTTTGAATCGACTTATCTAAGTTTTGGCAAACTTAGTGGCGTCTCCATTGCTAGCAAAACACTACAAGGATTCATCTTAAAGGTTCTCAAGGGCAAGTTCTTTGTGGGTCTTCTTTGTGGCCTTGGAAGGGTTTTGTTTCTACAAAATCATATTCGCGGTTCTTGGGGTTCTGTCCGTTGCTTGGGGTTTGCTTGGATTTCGAATCCAAGTGGGTTTCTTGTCATTTGGTATCTAGAGCTCAGGGTTCCAAGGTCTGATTTTTCTATATTTCCTTTTGTTTGATTCTGTTTTTCTCTTGTTCTTTGTTATTTTCGTTTCAGTTCTTGTTGGATCTTGTTTCTGTTTTTTTGTTTTGTTATTTCTGGATCTGTTTTTGGTGTGTTTGTTCTTTGTTATTTTCGTTTCAGTCCTTGTTGGTTCTTGATTCTGTTTTTTTTTTTTGTTATTATTCTGGATCTGTTATTGGTGTGTTCTGCATATCAGTTCATTCCAGTTGCATATCAGTTCTTCTTCATCACTTTTCCAGTTCTGGGCTTCTGTTCTGTTATGTTCTTCATATCAGTTCGTCATAGTCATTTTGTTCTTAACATATGTTTAAGAAATAAGCATGTTCTTGGCGGCTGTGTGTTTTGTCTCTAAACCCTAGTGAAGTGTGAAATCAGACCCTGAGAAACTAAGTGAAGTCTGAAATCAGACCCTGAAATCTTAGCTTCTGAAATCAGACCTAAAACGTAACCTTGAAATCTGCCTCTGAAATCAGACTCTGAGTTCAGACCTTGAAACTTAACCATTGAATCAGACTCTGAGTTCAGACCTTGAAACTTAACCATTGAATCAGACTCTGAGATCAGACCCTGAAACTTAACCTATGAAATCAGACCCAGACCAGTAGCCTCTGAAATCAGACCCAGACCAGTAGCCTCTGAAATCAGACCCTGACCAGTAGCCTCGGAAATCAGACCCTGACCAGTAACCTCTGAAAATTAGACCCTGAAATCAGACTCTGACCAGTAACCTCTGAAAATTAGCCTCTGAATTCAGACCCTGAAATCCCCTTATTCGACTCTGAAATCAGACACTGACCAGCAGCCTCTGAATTCAGACCTTAGATTCAGACCATCATCAGACTCTGAAATCAGGCTTTGAAAACCAGCCTCTGAAATCAGAACCTAAATCAACCTTTGAAATCAGAACCACATTTAGCATCTGACGTTATCAAAAAAAAAAAAAAAAGAGAAAAGAAAAGGGACTTGAGTGATAGTGATCACTTGAGCAAAAAAAAAAAAAAAAAAAAAAGTAAAAAAGTGAATTTTTTGGTTGAATTTAGTTTGTTCCATATTATCATTTAGGTGCCCGTGGAGGGTATTCCATCAAAATTTCTATAGCGGTGCCAAATTTTCTACCGAAATTGCATACAACCGCGAATTTGCATGCTTATTTTTTTTCCATTGTGCTAATTGTTTACTCCTTATTTCTAATACTCTAGTTTAAGTATTATTGATTGAGTCTTCGTCGTTGCTATTCCTGTTCGTATTTTGTTTCCACCTGTCCTATATATTATTATTAGACCTTTGTGTTTCATGCGGGCTTGAGGACTACATTTGGTTTGTATTCTTGGATAGAGTGTGATTCACATTTGAATTGAGGACGAACTCAAGAGTGGTAAAAGGCAGTGATTGTGAGCACAATATCGGGTAAAAGCCAATAGAGTGCAAACACGAGTGGAGTGATATCATTCGAGTGTAAACACGTGAGAGTGTGAGGATTTAGATATTTTTTTTTTACTTTCTTGTTATTTCTAATCTGTTTGTTTAGTGTTGAGATGGCAGGTCTAACTACTGATGAAAAGCTTGAGGCTTTGGATAGGAAATTTACAGATATGATGGAGAATATGAATACTGCTTTGGAGAGATTGTCCAAGAGTGTCGAGAGTATTCAAACTGGTAGCGGTCCCAGAGTACCACCACCTCATAATGTACCACCACCTCTCAATGTACCACCTCGTCGTGTACCACCACAGTATGTACCACCAGATGAAGAGGAAGCTGAAAATGAGTTTGATGATTCTGATGGTTTTGATGATGTGGAGGAGAGATTTCAGCCTGGGCATGATAGGAGGCCTAATAGGAGGTTTGATAGGAGGAATGATAGGAGGGATAGACGGTTTGATGATAGAGGTGCATTTGATGCCAGAAGAGGGGATTATGATCGGAGAGGATATGGTAGGCGAGGAGATATAGATGGTGATCTAGGTAGCATCAAGATCAAGATACCAACATTCCAAGGCAAGAATGATCCTGAAGCTTATTTAGAATGGGAAAAGAAAATAGAATTGATTTTCAACTGTCATCACTACTCAGACGAGAAGAAGATCAGTCTAGCAGCAATTGAGTTTACCAATTATGCTATGATTTGGTGGGATCAGCTTGTCTCTACTCGGAGGAGAAACTATGAGAGACCGGTTCAGACATGGGCAGAACTTAGGGGTCTCATGAGAAAGAGATTTATACCCAGCCATTATTATAGGGAGTTGTATCAGAAACTACAACATCTATATCAGGGGACCAAAAGTGTTGAGGACTATTACACAGAGATGGAAGTTGCCATGATCAGGGCAAATGTAGTTGAGGATGCAGAAGCTACTATGGCACGGTTTCTAGGGGGCTTGAATAGAGAGATTGCAAACATGGTGGAGTTACATCATTATGTTGATTTGGAGGATATGCTTCACATGGCTATCAAGATAGAAAGGCAACTCAAGAAAAAGTCAACATCCAGATTTGGTACTCAGGCTACTTCTACATGGAAAGGGAAATGGGTTCCGAATGAGAAGCGAGATGGAGGCTTTGACAAGCCTAGAGGCGAATTCAGTGGAGGCTTTAATAAGCCTAGGGCCGAACCTAGTGCCAAGGGTAAAGAGGCTGCGGAACCGAGCAAAACTAGACCAAAACCTGAGGGTGCAGCTGCTAGAACTAAAGATGTCAAGTGTTTCAAGTGTTTGGGCATGAGACACTATGCTTCACAATGTCCCAATAGGCGTACCTTAGTGATTGATAAAAAGAGTGGAGAGGTCTACTCTACTGATAGTGAGGTCGAGGAGGAGATGCCAGAGTTGGAGGATGCTAGTGACCATGAGGGAGCTGCATACCCGCTGGATAACTTATCCTTAGTTGTCAAGCGTGCTTTGAGTGCACATGTTGTAGAGGATGAGAGTGTGCAGCAGAGAGAGAATATATTCCATACTAGGTGCCGTGTGAATGGCAAGGGGTGTAGTATGATCATAGATGGGGGCAGTTGTACTAATGTTGCTAGCACAGCTTTGATTGAGCGATTGGGGTTGAGTTGCTTGAGACACCCGAAGCCTTACAAGTTGCAGTGGTTAAATGATTGTGGGGAGATAAGTGTGACAAAGCAGGTACTGTTGAGCTTTACCATTGGGCCATACACAGATGATGTCCTATGTGATGTGATACCGATGCATGCAGGACATATTCTTTTGGGCAGGCCGTGGCAGTTTGATAAGAAGGTTATTCATGATGGGTTCAAGAACAAGTACTCTTTCCAGCATAAGGGAAAACCCATTACATTATATCCACTTACACCTGCACAAGTCCATGACGATCAGGTTAAGTTGCAACTTGAGCGTGACAAAGAGAGAGCGAAAGGAAACACCACCTTGGGTGAGACTAGTGAAAGTGGTGTATCTAATGATAAAAATAAGGCCAAGGCCGTGGGAGTTCCCAAGGGGAGTGTGAGTGAACGTGAGAGGGAAACAAAAGGGAGAGTTAAAAAGAGTTTCTACATGGGTGAGGGTGAAGCGAGAAAAGCGTTCAAGGCTAGCAAGCTCATGCTATTGTTAGTCTATAAGGAGCCTCATATTTATTTTACTAATGCTGACCCTTTGCTTCCTGTGTCTATTTCATCTCTTTTGCAGGATTATAGTGACGTACTCACAGAGGACATACCTAGTGGGCTTCCACCCATTAGAGGTATTGAGCACCAGATAGACTTCATACCTGGAGCAGTCATTCCTAACAGACCGGCTTATAGGAGCAATCCCGAGGAGACAAAGGATCTACAAAGGCAAGTACGGGAATTGATGGGTAAGGGGTATGTAAGGGAAAGCATGAGCCCTTGTGCAGTACCAGTACTTCTAGTTCCTAAGAAAGATGGGACGTGGCGTATGTGCGTTGATTGTCGGGCTATCAACAATATTACGGTAAAGTATCGTCACCCCATTCCTAGACTAGATGACATGTTGGATGAATTGCATGGTTCCAAAATTTTTAGTAAGATTGACTTAAAGAGTGGATACCATCAAATTCGCATGAGAGAGGGAGATGAGTGGAAAACTGCATTTAAGACTAAATATGGCTTGTATGAATGGTTAGTTATGCCATTTGGTCTCTCAAACGCACCTAGCACATTTATGAGATTGATGAATCATGTTATGCGTGCATTTTTAGGTAAATTTGTTGTGGTTTATTTTGATGACATCTTAGTTTACAGTAAAACAGTAGATGAGCATGTGATGCATTTGAAGCATGTACTTGATGTTTTACGAAAAGAACAATTGTATGCTAACTCTGACAAATGCACATTTTGCATGGATAGAATTGTTTTTCTTGGCTTTCTTGTGAGTGCAGATGGCATCGAGGTAATGTGGAGAAGGTAAAGGCAATTCAGGAATGGCCTACACCAACTACAGTGACAGAAGTCCGAAGCTTTCATGGGTTAGCGAGCTTCTATAGGAGATTTGTCAAGGACTTCCGTAGCATTGTCGCGCCATTGACTGAGGTAGTAAAGAAGACTGTTGGTTTTCAATGGGGCGAGGCGCAAGAGCGAGCATTCCAGGACCTTAAAGCGAAGTTATGCAGTGCACCCATTTTAGCACTACCCAACTTCGAGAAGACATTTGAGATTGAGTGCGACGCATCAGGGTTAGGTATTGGAGCAGTTCTCATGCAAGAAAAGCGGCCAATAGCCTATTTTAGTGAGAAGTTGAATGGAGCAGCTTTGAGATACCCCACGTATGACAAAGAGTTATATGCGCTTGTGAGAGCACTTGAGACATGGCAGCACTACTTGTGGCCTAAAGAGTTCGTGATCCACACCGACCATGAATCATTAAAACACCTGAAGGGTCAGGGTAAGCTGAATAAGCGACACGCAAAGTGGATGGAATTCGTTGAGTCATTTCCATATGTTATACGCTACAAGCAAGGTAAAGAAAACATAGTGGCCGATGCATTATCTCGCAGGTATGTTTTACTTACTTCAATGCATGCACGGATGTTGGGATTTGATTTGATTAAGGAATTATATGAGTGTGATTCTGATTTTGGTGAGATTTTTGCTACTTGTGCAAAGTCATCTTTTGGAAAGTTTTACATTCATGACGGATTCTTATTTAAAGCGAACAGGTTGTGTGTTCCTGCTTGTAGTATGCGTGAGTTGCTTGTGAAGGAAGCGCATGGGGGAGGTTTGATGGGGCATTTTGGGATTACTAAGACTTTAGCTATTTTACATGAGCACTTTTATTGGCCTAAAATGAAACGTGATGTTGAGCGTATTTGTGATAAGTGTCTAACATGTAAGCATGCTAAATCTAAATTAATGCCACATGGTTTGTATACTCCTTTGCCTGTACCTAGTGAACCTTGGGTTGATATATCGATGGATTTTGTGATAAGTTTGCCTAGGACAAAGAGGGGTAGAGATTCAATCTTTGTTGTAGTTGATAGGTTTAGTAAAATGGCTCATTTCATTGCATGTCATAAAACCGATGATGCTACAAACATTGCAGATTTATTTTTCAGAGACATAGTGCGACTCCATGGTATACCTAGGAGTATTGTATCAGATAGAGATGTTAAGTTCCTTAGCCATTTTTGGAAGGTGTTGTGGGCTAAACTAGGCACCAAACTATTGTATTCTACCACATGTCATCCACAGACTGATGGACAAACAGAGGTAGTTAATAGGACTTTATCTCAATTATTACGCACTATAGTTGGAAAGAATTTGAAGAGTTGGGAAGATTGTTTGCCATTTATTGAGTTTGCATATAATCGTAGCATTCATTCTTCTACATCTTTTTCACCTTTTGAAATTGTTTATGGTTTTCAGCCACTAACTCCATTGGATTTGTTACCTTTGCCTGTTGATGAGCATGTGGGTTAGATGGAAAAAGGAAAGCCGATTTGGTGAAGCACATACATGAGAAAGCAAGAGAGCAAATACAACGAAAGAATGAGCAATATGCTTGTCATGCTAATAAGGGAAGAAAGCGTGTGGTATTTCAGCCTGGAGATTGGGTTTGGGTACACATGCGCAAGGAGAGATTTCCTGAACAACGTAAATCTAAGCTACAATCGAGAGGGGATGGTCCATTTCAAGTTTTGGAACGGATTAATGACAATGCATGCAAGCTGGATTTACAAGGTAAGTACAATGTGTCTGCTACATTTAATGTTTCTGACTTAACTCCTTTTGATGCAGGTACAGATTCGAGGTCAAATCCTTTTCAAGAGGGAGGGGATGACATGATCCAGGCCGACAACAAACCAAAGGACGCATTACAAGTACCAGAAGGGCCAATTACGAGGCAGAGGACCAAAAGACTCAGAGAAGCAATGGCGGGATTAGTTCAGAGTTTTATGGCCGACTGCAACAAACAAATAGAGATGCATGTGGGCTTCGATGGAAAGGGCCCAAAACCATTTCACTTGGCCCAAATCAGTTTAGAATAAAGCTTTCTAGGCATTTAAAGACTTAAAGACTTAAAGACTTGATATTTGTGTAATTTCGTTTTTATGGGCATTATTGTCTTTTTGCCTTTAGGGTTTCTTTTTGTAACACTATTTAAGCTTACTTTCTTCTTCATTTGAGGCAACCAACGAATTTGTAAACTCAAAAGCTTAAAGCTTTGGCTATGGCCGAATTATTGTAAGGGAGGGATTCCCCTTTTCAAGTTTGAATCGACTTATCTAAGTTTTGGCAAACTTAGTGGCGTCTCCATTACTAGCAAAACACTACAAGGATTCATCTTAAAGGTTCTCAAGGGCAAGTTCTTTGTGGGTCTTCTTTGTGGCCTTGGAAGGGTTTTGTTTCTACAAAATCATATTCGCGGTTCTTGGGGTTCTGTCCGTTGCTTGGGGTTTGCTTGGATTTCGAATCCAAGTGGGTTTCTTGTCACTAAGAATGGTTCCGAAATGAACAATCTCAACTCAGGAACGGTTGGGGAATGAACCATCTCACACCAGGAACTGTTCGGGAATGAACCATATCACACCAGGAATGGTTCGGAAATGAACCATCTTACACCAGGAATTGTTCGGAAATGAACCATCTTAACTCAGGAACGGTTCGGAAATGAACCATCTCACACTAAGAATGGTTCCGAAATGAACCATCTCAACTCAGGAACGGTTGGGGAATGAACCATCTAACACCAGGAACTGTTCGGGAATGAACCATATCACACCAGGAACGGTTCGGAAATGAACCATCTCACACCAGGAACGGTTCGGAAATGAACCATCTCAACTCAGGAACGGTTCAGAAATGGACCATCTCAACTTAGGAACGGTTCGGAAATGCACCCTCTCAACTCAGGAACAGTTCGGAAATTAACCATCTCACACTCAGGAACGGTTTGGAAATGAACCATCTCACACTCCGGAACGGTTCGGAAATGAACCCTCTCAACTCAGGAACAGTTCGGAAATTAACCATCTCACACTCAGGAACGGTTCGAAAATGAACCATCTCACACTCAGGAACGGTTTGGAAATGAACCATCTCACACTCAGGAACGGTTCGGAAATGAACCATCTTACACTCAAGAACGGTTCGAAAATGAACCATCTCAAACTTAGGAATGGTTCGGAAATGAACCATCTCACACTCAGGAACGGTTCAAAAATGAACCATCTCAAACTCAGGAACAGTTCGAAAATGAACCATCTCATACTCAGGAATGGTTCGGGAATGAAGTATCTCACACTAGGAACGGTTCGGGAATGAACCAGAGATCGAAGCATCTCACATCCGGTGGTTTGGGAATGAGCCATAACTTTTACATACGATGTTCAATTTTAGTGAATTTTATATTTTCGGAAAACCAAGACCGAGACCAATAATTTTTATGTTGAGAATGTTCCAAATTTTGGACGAGAACTAAGTCAAAAATAATGATTTTCGTGACTGCTATAGTATTACACGTGACTGCCTAAATTTTTGCCACATGGCGTAATTTCTAGCCACTCATTGCAACTCAAAAATCAGCCCCTTTTGAATCAGAAATAAACCCCATATTGTCATTCATCAACAAAAATCAGAAAAGAAGGGTGAAATGGAGAGCTCTATCATGCCATTTTTGGTTCTTTAATGGTTTCCAATTTCTCAAGCAAATTTTGATGATTCCAAGCTTCATCTTCACACGAGTAAGCTTCCTATCTTCCTTTCATCCTTTAATTTCAGTTTTGGGCATAGAATGTAACGACCGGTAGTCTCTACTACTGTTGCACTGTAGTACTGTTACATCGTGAAACGAGTGTTACGTAATATAAATTATGTCCGATCATATATACATTCATGGAACGACTTTAGGGATAAAGGGTAAATTCTTCAAAACTTCGATGCGAAATTCTATGATATTCTACTCCGGATATTCCATGGTATTTGGGTCGTAACTTTCTCATACGAACTCCGATTTTTATGAATTTTATATCTTCGGAAAGCTGAGATCGAGATCTACAACTTCCCGTTGAAAATATTTCCACATTCGAACAAAAAATAAGCTAAAAATACAGAACACAAATTCAGATTAATAGTACCCGAGGGCATTCTAGTAAATTTTATAAGTTTCTTCAAAATTCTACATTTTTCTTATTTTAAAATTACCAAGTATATAAGGGAACTATTCATGTATCCCTAAAAGAAGAAGAAGAAGAGACCAAAAGACTTGGAGAAGAGATTGAAATAGGTCAGAATGCTCTCAACCTTCCCTTCCCTCTCGGCGATTCCCGTCTCTCATCGTTGAGACCCTTAATCCCTGATCTGATTCCCTTCCCTCTCGGTGATTCCCATCTCTCATCGTCGAGACCCTTAATCCCTGATCTGATTATTTATTTTTCCCTTTCCCTTTTCCTTGTCTTTCCCTCAATCCTTTGGACTCTCTCGTTTATGCCTTCGTATCTTTCTCCCTTCGTATCTTTCTCCCTTCGTCTCTTTCTCCTTCTTGTCTTCCCGTCCTTCCCTATGTCTCTGTCTGGTTTTCTTGTGGTGGGGCCGCGCCTCCCTGGTGTTGGCCGCAAGGCCGCAAGGCCGTTAGGGCTGTCTCTTTGGCCGCTAACGCCTCGCCTCCTGTGGATCTTGGCATTGGTTGTTTGAAACCTTCGACGGATCTTTCGAGCTCTCCTTTGGTCTGCTCACTGGCGCCGGCGTCTGTGACTAGTGTTAAGCCTTTTGTTTCTGCTGGTGATGTTCCTACATATTCTGGCTCGGCGTTCCCAACTTTGGCCTCTGGATCTGGTAGTTTTGTTTGTGGGTCTGGGTTTGGCGCATCCTCTGGGTCTGCTAGTGTTGTTGTTTGTGGTTCTGGACATGGCGTTGAAGGTGGTTCTGTTGGCTGTTCGGGTTCTAGTGGGTCTGGGCATGGCGTACCATCTGGGTCTGTTAGCGTTGTTTGTGATTCTGGACATGGCATTGTAGGTGGTTCTGTTGGTAGTTTGGGCGTTGGTGCCGTGGGTTTGTTGTATGGTGGTTGTTTGGGTCCTGCAACTAATGTTAGTGGTAACATTATTGATGTTGAGGGTGGCTATGGTGTTGGAGGTTTTCCTGGTACCGAGACTATGTTTATGCCATGTAGCCCTTCTGTGTTTCTTCCTGTTTGTGAGTCTTTGGCCGGTAATGCTGTTTCTGCAGTGACTGGACTGTGTGACCCTGTGAGTCAGGTTGCTACGACTGTTTCCGGTGAGGCTACTGCTGTTTCAGTCTTGAATAATTTTGCTTCTGTGAATGAGGCCGGTGATGCCGTGAGGGCTAGTAACACTTTTGGTGATTATGTACTACCTTCTGGGTTGGTTTCTAGTATAGTTTCACCGGCTATGAAATTGAGTGATTCTGTTGGTGGTGTTAATGCCTCTGGGGTTGCAAAGACAGATGGTTTTGGTCATACTGTTTCGTCTCCTGCAGTAGCTTTGGGGGGCAATGCTTCTGCCTGTCCTCAGAGTTATGCTACTGCACTGAACGGACCTAAAGGAGTAGATCCTCCTGACTCGGCATGTTTTTCTACCGCACTTCACTATGTTCAACCAAATGTTATTGATGGTAAGGTTATAGTGTGCCCTCATGCTGAGGTTATTGAAGAGGGTAGTGTGTATTGGCGGAGTACATTGGTTGGTTACTTTATGGGTAAAATACTTCATTTTAAAACTGTCAACTCTATTGCGCATAATTTATGGGCGAGGCTTGGTTTGCTAGAGGTTCTTACATCCGATAACAGCTTCTTTTTGTTTAGATTTGATAGCCTTAAAAGAGCTAGTGTGGTGTTGGACGGAGCCCCCTGGCATATGGCTAATAGACCGTTGGTTCTCAAACTTTAGCAACCTGGCTTATCTTTAACCAAGGAGGACCTATTTAAGGTTCTGGTTTGGGTTAGACTCTTTCACCTGCCTTTTGCCTTATGGACGGCTAAAGGGATTAGTTGTTTGGCAAGTGCAATTGGGAGACCTCTCAATGCTGACCATATTACCTTTTCCAGGAAACAGCTCAGTTTCGCTCGCGTTTGTGTTGAGATTGATGCTCGGAACCCCCTTGTCGAATAGATTGTTTTCCAGTATCCTAATGGTACTAGGGCACCTATTAGGGTTGAGTTTGAATGGGTTCCTGTGAAATGTACTACTTGTGAAGTTTTTGGCCATTCGGTGAATTCCTGCCCTAAAAATGCTCCTAGTAAGGAGGTTGGTAAACCCTCTCAGTCCTGGATTCCCAAGACATCTATTCCTTCTACGGATAAAGTTGTTACAGCTGACACTACTGAGGTAAATGAGGGCGTCTGGATTTCGGTCTCTAAGAAGAAGAAAGGCAAGGGAGCGACTGTGACCACTTATGTTAGCTTGAGGGATGATGTGATTCAGGATGTTCCGACTGACAGGGTTCTTGTTTTGGGTGAGTGTTCTTCTAATAGGTTGGAATCGGCTCTGGTAACTCCTCCTATGTCTGTGGTTTCGTCTGAGGAAGTTATTACGGAGGCAAATGGTAAAGAGGAAGGTGAATGTTCCCTTGCTTCTTCACTTCTTATCGAGGATCTTCCTAAGTCTGTTTTAGATGAGTCTCCGCCTTCTGGAACTTATGATTCGCCCACACCCAATGATAACAGTTTGGCTAATAAGGTCATTGATTCTCAGGAGATCAGGAAATTGGTTTATGGTAACAAATCTAGAAAGGGTTCTGGTGGTAAGAAGAGTCAGAAACGGCAGTCCCCGAGAGGGGGTCGACGGCGCTGATTTGTCTGGGTTTGGCTCTACTCTTCTCTGTTTTAATGATTTTTGGTTGTTGGAACATTCGGGGTCTCAATGACCCAATAAAACAAGCAGAAGTTAGGAGGTTTCTTCGTGATGAGAAGCTTTCTTTGTGTGGTTTAGTTGAAACCAAGGTAAAGGAGGTTAATTTTGTGAATGTATCTCGTGCGATTAATCCTTCATGGAAGTTTTTTTGCCACTCTGATATTCTTCCATTTGGCCGTATTTGGGTGTGTTGGAACCCTAGTGACATTGATGTTAGCATTATTTGCTCTTCATCTCAAGTTATTCATTGTAGTGTGTCTCATATTTCTGAGTTGTGGACTTGTGTGGTTTCGATGGTTTATGGTGAGTGTGACTACGAGAAGCGTCGGGAGCTTTGGGCCGACTTGATTTCTAGTGGTAGTGTTTTTGATGATTCTATGTGGCTTGTTTTGGGAGACTTCAATGATATTCGCTCTCCGATTGAGCATTGTGGTGGATCTGTGGCATGGTCGGCTTGGAAAGATGATTTGGGTTGCTGTTTGGGTCAGGCTGGTTTGGATGATCTTCAGTTTTCTGGTTGTCGGTTTACTTAGTTTAATAAGCAGATTCGGTCTCCTATTTGGCGTAAGCTGGACCGTGTTCTCTCTAATTCGTCTTGGGAGTGTCTCTTCCCGGGTTCTGCTGCCTGCTTTCTTCCCCCTCGGATTTCAGATCATTCTCCTATGGTGGTTAAACTTGCAGAGCTCCCAAAGAGGAAAATTCCCTTCAAATTCTTTGATTTTTGGGCTGATAATCCCGATTTTCTCTCAGTTGTGGCTAGGGCTTGGGACATTGATGTTCATGGTACTTCGATGTTCCGTTTATGTTGTAAGCTGAAGAGTGTTAAGGTGGCCTTGAAGAAGTTTAATGTTGAGCATTTCTCTAAGATTCTGAGTAAGGTTTTGGAGATTAGGAGGGAGTTGGATAGAGTGCAGTGTGCTTTACAGGAGTGCCCTAGTGACTCTGCTCTGTTAGCTGAAGAAGCTAGTCTTTCGTTATGGTATGGTGACATGAGTGGGCTGAGGAAGGCTTCAATAGACAGAAATCTCGTGTTCAATGGCTAAACCTTGGGGGATCAGAATACTAAATTCTTCTTTACTGCTATGAAGAGTTTTCACGGCCGTAGCAAGATTACTTCTATCACTAAGGAGGATGGGACCCGTGTGGAGGATGATGTTTTGGTTAGAGATGAGATTGTTTCTTTTTTTGAGACCCTTTTGGGCCCCCAACATTGTCAGCAGGATATTGATAGGGTTGCCCTTAGATCTGCAATTACTAGGCATGTGACAGCTGAGCAGAGTGAGTCTCTTACCCGGGAGGTTTCGGATGAGGAGATTAAGGTTGTCTTGTTCGCGCTGAAGGACAATAAAGCTCCAGGCCCAGATGGATTTAATTTGGGATTCTTTAAGAAGTCTTGGAGTGTTGTCGGGGATGATTTCTTTTGTGATATTCACTCTTTCTTTTCCTCTGGGCGTCTCTTGAGGCAGGTTAATGCTACTTCTATTGCTCTGATTCCTAAGATTCCCAACCCTTCCCAGGTTAAGGATTATCGGCCTATTTCTTGTTGCAACACTATTTACAAGTGTATTGCTAAACTTATTGCGAATATGATCAAGGTTATCCTTCCTTCAGTGATAAGTCATAATCAATCTGCTTTTGTTACGGGTAGGCGTATAAGCGACAACATTCTTTTGTGTCAGGAATTGGTTCGGAATTATCATCGGATTGGTGGTTCCCCGAGATGTGCTCTTAAGATTGACTATTCGTTGGGACTTTTTGGTTGAGGTTTTGCGGACTGTTGGTTTCCAGAGAGGATGGTGGGTTGGATTCAGGAGTGTATGACTTCTACTAGGTTTTCTATGTCTATTAATGGAGAGTTGCATGGTTTTTTCTCTGGGGGTCGCAGGTTGCGACAAGGTGATCCTATGTCTCCTTATCTATTTGTTTTGGCTATGGAAATTCTGTCAGGCTTACTTCATAAAATGGCTCTTAATCAGGGTTTCAAATTCCATGGGCGGTGTTCTAAGGACCGTCTCACTCATCTTTGCTTTGCGGATGACCTTATGATTTTTTTATAAAGCGGATGCCTCCTCGGTTTCCTTGATCAAGGATTGTCTCGGGCAGTTCAGTGGTTTATCAGGTTTAATCCCGAATCCAGCTAAAAGCCATTTCTTCTCCTCTGGTATCTCTTCTACCCTTCAAGGCCAGCTGCGTCATGTTATGGGCTTCCAAGAAGGGATTCTTCCAGTGCGGTATCTGGGAGTCCCTTTGATTTCTACTAAACTCCGGGCCTCAGATTGTGCTTCTATTGTGGATCATATTGTTATGCGTGCTAAAAGTTGGAGTAGTAAGTTTCTCTCTTATGCGGGGCGGCTTCAGCTCATTAAGTCTGTTTTGTTCTCTATTCAAGTTTATTGGTCTTCTTTATTTATTCTTCCTAAGTCTGTTATTAGGAAGGTGGAGACGATTCTCCGTTCTTTCCTTTGGAAGGGTAGTGAGCTCACCTCTTATGGGGCGAGAGTGGCTTGGAGTAGAGTCTGTTTACCTCTAAAGGAGGGGGGCTGGGGATTAAGAGATTGGATACCTGGAATAGAGCGGCTATTGTTAAGCACATTTGGTTTCTTTGTTCTGGCCAGGTTTCTTCTTGGTCGAATTGGGTTCAGTCTTATTTGATGAGGGGAGAAGCTTTTGGGAGGTGCCTTGCCCTACAGATTGCTCTTGGAGTTGGCGTAAGATTTTGGAGCTTCGTTCTTGGTCCCGGCGGCGGATGAGAGTTAGGATTGGGAATGGTGAGAAGACTTTATTATGGTTTGATTTTTGGCATCCTATGGGTCCGATTGTTGATACGTTGGGTGAGAAAGTGATTTATGACTTTGGCTTGGATATGATGGCTACAGTTGCTTCCATTATTTCTGATTCTTCTTGGCGGTGGCCCCCATCTAGGTCTGCCGCCCTTGTTGATTTGGCTCGGGCCCATCTTCCGAATCCTTCTAGTATGAGAGAGGATGAGCTGATTTGGGAGGATGATAGTAGAGGGAGATTTTCAATGGATAGTGCCTGGAATGCCATGCAGACAAGGGGAACCTTGGTGCATTGGTCTCGAGTTGTTTGGTTCCGGAAGGCCATTCACCGCCATTCCTTTTTGCTTTGGATGTCTATTCAGGGAGGCCTTTGTACTCATGATAGTTTGATGAGGTTCGGTATCTCTGCTTGCTCTCGATGTATTCTCTGTGGTTGTTCAAGTGAGGATATCGATCATCTTTTCTTCCAGTGCTTCTTCTCTTCGAGGGTCTGGTCGATTGTGCTGGCTATGTGTGGGTTAGATTGGAGTTGCCGAGATTGGCTTCAGACGGTTGAGTGGATGTGTCAGTTTTCTGACGCCTCTTTACGTCATCTTCTTATTCGGCTGTCTTTTGCTGTGTCAGTTTACCATATTTGGAGGGAGAGGAATGCCCGCACTCATGATGCGTCTCTTCGGCCTGTTTCTGTTCTGCTTAGTGATATTGTTTTTTATGTTCGGATCGTGCTAGCTTTTTATGGAAGGTGAATCCATCTTATGACAATAAATTTCTTCACATATCCTGGCACTTGCCCGATGACATCTTCTGTTGATATTATTTTGCTTGTAGCCTTTCGGCTTTTCTTCTAGGAGGGCATGTCCTCTCTAGTAGTCTGGGGTATGCCCCTTTGCTCTTGTATAGTTTTCTTTTGGTTAATACACTTACTTTATCCAAAAAAAAGAAGAAGAAGAAGAAGATATGTTGGATTTTGAAAGTATGATGGTAGAATGGAGATGATAGTATGGTAAGGGTTGCATATTGGTGATTAATAAGTAAATGAAGTGATTGTTGAGTTAAATACCCAAATTATGAAAGTTTTAAAGGTTAGATAGAAACATGGATAATAAGATTAAATAATTATTTGAGGATGATAATTTGATAAAGAATTTGTGAGTTTGAAGTTAAATAAGTTGGTTTGTATAATAATTTTGTTGTGAAAAGTGCTTGTGGTAATTTTTAGTAGAGGATGAACATGGAGAAGCAAAAACATAATCATGGAAAACTAATTCATGTCGCGACGCTGAAGGGCTGTACGTCGCAATGTGCAAGGGAAAAACGGTAGCACGTTTCTGGATGTTGCGCGTCGCGACGCTCAAGGATTTGCGTCGCGACGTGTGGCACAAAATCATTCCCAAATCAATTTTAAATCATCACAGTTCCACCCTAGCGTATTAGAGACCACCCATAGGGTCTCATATCAGTTTGTGTACATACCGTACAATTTATTACAAGCATGATATACCAAGTGACGATATCACGTACTTGAATTGAGAAGTTTAGCCTAGTTCCGAACTTGTCTCATAGTTTATAATCTAACCGAATTACCGCTTATAGACTATTGCAGGAACTGCAATTTCCTTCGACGAAGCAATATAGCACCAGCCAGATTCTAATCTATGAGTGGACACTCTCCTTTTTAGTTGACTTTCATTTTGTTGTTTTTTCGTAACATACTTATTTTTACGTTTTAGGGCGTTGGATGATTTTTATTTCAGTTATCACATGAAAGATTTTGTTTTAAGTTATGTTTGAGATAGAAACGTTTTCAAAGCATGATTTTATAATTTTTGAGGCATGGGGGAAAAACCCACCTCAGTATGTAACTTGATTCAGATATGGAATTGACAGACAGCACATGTGCACATGTAGAGGACTGGGGGACGAAGATACGTATCGCCCCCAAATCCTAGTTCAGGACTAGGGATGACAGATGCCCCTAGATCCTAGTTTCAGAGCTGTGAGGGTAGCATAGATTCGTACCCCAGTTCTAGTTTAGTGGCTTGGGGCACGGCGATACGTAACGCCCCAAGACCACTAGTTTCAATGACATAAGTGGCATGCTTTGGGGGACGGCGATACGTAACGGTCCAAATTCATGGATTTGTACTTCTAGCTCTAGTTAGGCGTATGGGGGGACAACGATACGTAACACCCATATACGTCAAGTTTTCAGAGACAGATACAATTTACAGCAATAGTTTTCAGAGAAAGTTTTTAGAAAAGAAAGTTTTCAGAAAATAACAGTTTTATAAGAAATTTTCAGAAAAGATTAGTTTTACAGAAAGATTTCATATGAGACTTTCAGAAAAAAGTTCAGAATTTTCAAACAAGAAAAGAGTTTTTATTCAAAGTTATCTCTGAATTTTGGTTGTAGACCAAATGTTTTTCATTATAGTATTTCAGTTTTTATTTTAAGTCGTCCACTCACTTAGATCTCACAACGATCTAACCCTCCACTCCCAGTTTCCTTGTTTTGTAGGTATTCTCGGAGGACGAGCTCGGAGGACGGATACTAATGCAGTCACTAGGGTTTGGAGTCTGTAACGACCCCAAATATTTTTACTTTGGCTAGGGAACACATGAGATTTTCTTTTACGGGTTAGTAAATAATTCCAGGATTGACTAGAAACAACGAGCATTTACTTAATTGTAGGCCCAACTTACTTTTGTTTTCTATTAAGGCCCAACTAAATTAAAGAGAAAAAGAAGAAGAAACCCCAGGCCCAAACAAAACCAACAAACATATTAACTAGATTTTTCTAGAAATTAATTAAGGAAATAACAAAAAAAATGGGGGGGAAGCTCTCATTTCTTGACCCTGTGTAAGATTGAGAGAGAGAATGAGTGAGAGAGTTTGTTATTTTCCTTGTCAAAATTTAAAGTTTAGCAAGGAAAAATCCATCCATTTTAGACCCAAAGAAGAAAAATGAGATCAAGGTGCATTGTGAGGGAAAGAAAGAAGTTGAAATAAGGTAAGTTTACTTGACCCAAATTTTGGTGTTTTGAATTTTGATAGTTGGTTGAGTGAAGTGTGTTGTTGACTTATTGATAATGTAGTTAGGGTGATTTTTGAGTGAAGGAATTGATGTATGGGAATGTTTTCATGTCTTGTTTTTAATTGAAGTAATAGGAAGGAATGATAGAATTTTGGGTGAAGATGAGAGGTTGGGAGTTTCATTTGATGATTGGGATGTGTTTTAGATGTAGTATTTGTTTGGGGATTGTGTGGGAATGGATTTGGGGGCTAACCATGAAAGTTAATTTTGGAAACTCTTGATTTTTGGAAGTTACAAATACATGATGACATTAATCCTTTAAATTTTGTAACACTTTTGGCTTTATGGAAAGTTATTTTGTTGTTACAAAATTAATTAAAATAAATGAGATTTATTCCTATTTTTTATGCCATTGCCGATTTTCATAGTAGGAGAAAGAGAAAGGTTTATTTTGATTTTGAAAACAAATTAACCTAAATATAAAAAGGAAAAATGTTTTTCTTTTTAAGTGAATTCTTTTTGAAACCCTAGCCTCCATCTCCATCTTCTCCAAATCCTCTCAAGAGTTGAGAGAAAACAAAAGCAACAAGAAGAAGAAATTAAAAATAAAATTGAGTGTGATTTATAATCTCTAATAGTTTAGGGATTTATCTTGTGAGTGTAGCCCGCCCTACTTTCCTTTAGCAATGAGACATAGCTTGGAAGGTCGAATGGTAGATCCGATCGTTGATACACACTCACGGAAAACTCTCGGCAATATTGTGGCGTGCATGTATGAAGACGGATAGTCACTGGATATTGATACAGTGTGCGTGCGTTGATCCTTTTGCTCATCAAGTCTGGGCATGGCCATCTGTTGTTGAATACTGTTTGTATTTTAAATTCAATGAGATTTTTTTATCATAGACTATGGCTTGTGATTCAATCTGTTTTGGGGATCAAAATGGCCTGATGGTAGAAACCACTTGCGATATTCATAAGCTGTGTGGCGCATGATCAAAACATGATCAACGGATGATGTGCGTAACTGCTAGAAAATAGTGCATGGGAGACGAACAGCCATAAGCCTTGTGCGTGATTGGTTCCACTGGATCGATGAATCAAATATGGGGCTGTTCGGATTTGGAATTTTTGGTAGAAAAATTCTGGACTAAGAAGAGGAGAGCAGAAAAAATTTTCAAGTCCGATCCGTGTGCCTAAGACGCTTCCACTGCGTGAGGAAAGCGTTTTCTACAGAAAGATGTTCTTTACCCTTATCTTTTTCATTTAAAGTTACTATTTTTATTTGTTTATATGAGATATAAATAATTATATGCATGTTTAGATTACCAGGCACAAAGTAATATTCATGAGATGAATGTTTAATTGTTGATTCATGTGATGAATGTTTTTTTTTTCCATTGATCGAAAAATTTTCTGGCTCTTATTTTTATGTTGGTTTTGATTTTGGAATGTAAGGCCATAAGGCCAATTTTTAGAAATGTTGTAATTTTATTTTTCAATGTAAAATTTCAATTTCTTGTAATTTAGAGCACCAAAGTCGCAAAAGGAGCCAACACCACCATGGAGCTGGATTTGAAGACCAAGAGATGCCTTGAGAATTTTATGTAGTAATTAGATTAGTATAGAAAAATAAGAGCACGGTCAATGCAAAATTATTTTTTATGTTGTATGTATGTTTAATTCGAAATGTTTGAATAAGATGTCATATAACTTAGGGTGCCTGCTCTTGCATTTTCAAATGTCATAAAATATTTTGGATGCATAAATATTCTAGACATAAAATATGATTTTATGAAATTGGAATATGGTATGTATGAAAAATGATTAATTAGATTAATTAGTTTAATGATTTAAAATTAGAAATTCTAAAATATTGGGCTTATTAAGTGCATCATAAATTCCATTGGTATATATGATGGAAACCCGAACATAAATTCCATAGTCGATTCCAAATAGACGGTAATGTGGTCTAAACTCAGGATACAACTCCACGTACCATTGGAATTTATAACGCGCCTAGATTAATTAAATGGTTTAATTAAAATTTTATCCACTTTAGAATTTTAAATTTTAAACTTATCAGTGATCCAATATTTTAAGAGTTCAAATAAATTAGGTCACCAAAACTAGCTTAATTAAAATTAGTGAGTTAAATTTTAAGAGTTAAAATTGGTAAGGTCACTAATAGTGTACTAGTATAAATAACAGTTATGTTTTAGCCGCCATAAATTTATTCACACTAGTAAATTAAAATATTAGATATTTTAAAATAGAAACCTTGATTTTAAAATAGTCAGTGGGAGAGGAATATACGACAATATATCTTGTGATCTCCGTTGTCAGTCCGAAAAAGTGAGATTCAAAAGGTACCTCGAGACGACTTTGTTTTCATCCCCCTACAGATGGTGTCCATTTTGGGTCAGTATCAAGTTTGGATTTCGAGAGGATATGGACTCTAGATGTATATGGTGAACTGACCTACCCTCCAGCGGCACTTCACTAGTTAAGTCCAAGGGTTCCGAAACAACGGGTCACAGTCACAAAGGAATGATTAAATGTTAATTGAAATTCCTTGATCAAATTAAACAGTAATTGGTTAATATATGAATAAGAGTAATTCCCATATATATTAATCAATTGAGATTGTCTCGTTCTATCATGTAAATACTTGACCTATCCTACGGCGGCACTCATTTTGTGGGATGGTAGATTTTCGTGCTATAGTAATTGTCTTAGGTTTCTAATTCATTATTCATGGTTCGTGCATCATGTTTAATTTTATGCCTAAATCTTTGATAATTTTAATATGTGACGAATAAATATTAAATGCATGTTTACTTTATTTATTTCAACCATGGTTTCTCCAATAATTATCATTCTCTCTAACGATAAATTGACGGGAGAAAATTATGTCAAATGGAAAAATAACATGAATGCTATCCTAGTCTGTGAAGACCTAAAATTTATCTTGATGGAGGAATGTGCTCCCGAGCCAGCCAGAAACGCTGGCCAAACTGTAAACAATGCCAACAAAAAATGGGTCGTGACAAATGAGAAAGCCTGCTACTACTTGCTAACAGAGATGTCCGAGGTTCTTGCTACAAAGTATGAGCCTATGGCTACAACATTTCAAATGATAGAGTCATTACATGACATGTATGGGAAGCTTTCGAAGCGTCAGCATCATAAGGCTATGTGTAGGAGCGAAGCGGGGTTTGCCGCTATGCCTATGAAGTTCGGCGACCACGACACTGTTGGGCTCGCAGCCCGTAGAGAGTACGAATTAGCCCGCGGGGACTAAACCGGAGAATAAATGAGTCACCACCCAGTGTGAATTGGGAAAGATTTAAGGCCGCACTCACCCCTCGCAAGGGAAGACCTCAAACCGTTGGGTTCGGAATGGTCCCTTACTTTTTCCAGTATAGTGGACGGGTTCACACAATGGTATAGCCAAGTCATAATTCAATTCATGCATAAAAGTGAATAAAAATGTAATAACATACCCAACCAAAATAATAATCACAATAACGTATTTCCAAAAGCACATTAAATTAAAAAGTACGAGATGTGATAACAAAAATTAAAATAAACAATCAAAAGCAGGAAAAAAGTCAATAAATAAATAGCAAACAAAAAAAAAGGGATTAATCACGCATATATGAGTATTTCCCGAGTGGCACGTGGAATTGTATCCAAAGTACAAATCGTACTACCGTCCATTCGGATTCGGCTACGGAATTTACGTCTGGATTTCCATCCCATATACCGTAAGGGATAATAACACACATAATCATCAATGTAATGTAAGCGGACATAAGAATATAACCATGCATAAACAGATAATCGTCAACATGAACAAACATAAACAAAATAAAGGTGAAATAACAAAATAACGATAAATGGACAAAAAGATAAATAATAAAATAAAGGTGAAATAATAAAATAACGGTAAATAGGTAAAAAGATAAATTAAAAAATGCAAAAGAAGAAAAAATGTGACCAGAAATTTGGTCGTCTTTGATGTAGGACTTCGCATACCCGGGAGATAAATTTGGCCGTCTTTGTTTCCCTATTTGAAGGGATCTCCAAATAGGGAAACAAATCATGGAAATTTGGGAGATATATTTTCAATTTATTTTAGGAATAAAATCTCATGAATTTGGTGATGAGGATATCTCAAATCTTGGTGAATTGGTAAAGATGGGATCTCAAATCTCATTAAATTGGAAAGTGTTGATGAAGGGATTTGGACATGTGGATTGCATGGGGTTTTGGGTGTGTGGATCGATTGCATAGGTTCATGGGCCAATTACATGGTAGGTCATTGGCCACGTGGATGGGTTGCATGGGAGGTCTGAAGCTAAGGTTTGAAACAGCGGCTGACTGAGCGAATCCGAGGCTAGCTAGTGAATCTGAATTCAATGAGGGGCTAATTTTGGAGGCTTTCTTTCCTTTCGACATTCGTTTTTCACAACTTCCATAACTTTTCAGGTAGTGCCTCCATACGAGGCTCATCATCGGGCTTATACAAAATACAATGCCTATAGTTGCCCCCACTTTGATGGGACTTGTGCAGTGTTTGACAGTGACAACCCTATTAAAGTCATGCATGTATTTTTACTTACTTGGTTCGCCAGCCGTTGCCGGACTTACCTATTGTTTCACTGCTTTTGCGAGATGCTTCGATCCCTGGGATTCATTCCCAAACTGTGTTGAGTTGATGGCGAGATGCTTCGACCTCTGGGTGTGAGAGGCTTCGATCCCTGGGATTTATTCCCGAACTGAGTTGAGTTGATGGCGAGGTGCTTCGACCCCTGGGATTTGTTCCCGAACCATGCTGGGTGTGAGATTCTTCGATCTCTGGGATTTATTCCCGAACTGAGTTGAGTTGATGGCGATGTGCTTCGACCCATGGGATTTATTCCTGAACCATGCTGGGTGTGAGATGCTTCAATCTTTGGGATTTATTCCTGAACTGAGTTGAGTTGATGGCGAGGTGCTTCGACCCCTGGGATTTGCTCCTGAACCATGCTGGGTGTGAGATGCTTCGATCTTTGGGATTTATTCCTGAACTGAGTTGAGTTGATGGCGAGGTGCTTCGACCCCTGGGATTTGCTCCTGAACCATGCTGGGTGTGAGATGCTTCGATCTCTGGGATTTATTCCCGAACTGCGTTGAGTTGATGGCGAGGTGCTTCGACCCTTAGGATTTGTTCCCGAACCATGCTGGGTGTGAGATGCTTCGATCTCGAGGTACTTCAACCTCTGAGATTCATTCCCGAACTGAATGAGGTGATGGCGTTTTGGTCCATCTGCGTGACTCTTCGATCCACTGAGGAGTTTTTTCCATAATTATGAGGTGCTTCGACCCCTGGGATTCATTCTGAAATTGTTGATTATGTGGGCCTCGGCCCTGGGATTCATTCCTGAACTGTTGAACTGATGGTGGTGAGGCACTTCGACCCCTGCTCCGTCCTCATTCTCGAGGCTTTTTGCTCATCTTCGCCGCTTTTTCTTTTTCTTCAAAGCCTGCGAATACAAAACAAAAATTGTGTGTATGCGACGTGTATGCATGCATGTTTGGATGCATTCCCTATGCCGATGAATTTTCTTTGTCCTATTGGCTTGATTTTATCCTTGGTTAGGCCTTCCTTGCACTAAAGTGTTTTCCTCACCCCTTTAGGAATCTTCTTGGCCTTAAAAGGCTTTGGTCACCCCATTGGCCTGCTTACAGTTTCCTTTTGCCAATTCTCCTCCAGTGATTGCTCATTTCTCTTTGGTCCCATGGCTCAAGATCCTGTTGTGTCCCTCATTCGCGGGGTGGTAGACTGGCAGCCCCAGACCTGGCTCAACTTTCTGCTACCTGCACCGGGTCAAGGTGGATTACGCCTTTTTGAAAGTGGCCTCATCCTTTTGGGATACTGAAAATCTTGTCTTCCGATTCCCGAAGCTTTCCTTTACTGTCCTGAGGATGCGGAAAAGGTACTGCCTTGTGCTTTGTCCATTGAGTTACAAGTCCTCTCATGTGTAAAGCACTACTCTGCAAGCCGGTTTCTTGGGAGTCCCTTTGCCTTGCAGGTTCGTTCTATCTTTTGCCTAAGCTGTCCTTTCGGATTTTCAACTTAGCGGATTGCTCCATCTTGCCTGAGTCGCATTTTCAAGTTAAAATTTTTTTCTTTTTTTTTTTGATCTGTCCTCATTCTCGAGGCTATTCGCTCGTCCTCATTCCCGATGTTGTTCTCAATTTTTGGAGTTCTTCATCCTCATTCCTGAGGTTGCTCTACTCCTCTCCATTCCTGGAGTTCTTCTCCTATATCTCCTGACCTCGGTCCAACATCTAAGAAATAAAAGATGTGATTTATAATTACTTGACTCTAATCTTTCCCGGTTAGCTGAGATTTATGCAATCTATGAACATCTTGAACATTTGTTTCAATAAAGGCGTTTGTGTTAATTCTTAGTACATATGTAGGAAATAATGAACTGCATTGCAAGGATACCTCTGTCGCTAACTATTCCTCACAGATTTTACAATTATCCATTTTTCTTGCTCACTCATGCTCTATATTTTGCTTGGGCTGTCCTTTGCGGATTTTCAACCCAACGAGCCTTTTTTTATGTAAAGTATTGTTTCAGCATGTCCACGTTGATGGGCTCGGTGAACTCGTTCCCTTCCAAATCTGACAGTCTCACTACCCTGCCCCATCACCTTTTTGACTAGGTAGGGCCCTTCCCAATTGGGCCTGAACTTTCCCCTTGGGTCCATTATCAGTGGCTTCGACTGCTTGAGCACTAGATCACCTTCTCTGATCTTGGTGGGACGCACCTTCTTGTTGAACGCCCAGGCCAACCTTTTCTGGTATAGGTGCATGTGGTACAAGGCATTTATCCTTTTCTCATCCAGTAATGCTAGCTGTTCGAACCTCTGCGAGCCCCATTCCTGCTCAGGCAATCCTGCCTCTGCTAGTACCCGCATTGACTGTATCTCTATTTACACTGCCTCCATCCCGTAAACCAAAACATAAGGTGTGGCTTCCGTTGCCGTTCTCACCGAAGTTCTATACCCCCTCAGAGCGTACGACAGTTTGTCAGCCCAATCTTTATAACTTTCTGTCATCTTAGCTAGTATTTTCTTTATGGTTTTATTGGCCGCCTCCACCGCCCCATTAGCCTGTGGCCTGTAAGGTGATGATTTGTGATGCCCTATCCCGTACTTTTGCAACATCGCCTTTGTTTCTCCCTGAAATTGGACTCCATTGTCCGTCACTATGTGATGTGGCATTCCGTATCGACATACTATATTACGGGATATGAAATTGGTCATCTATTTCACCGTAACATTACGGAATGACTCGGCTTCCACCCATTTCGAAAAATAGTCTACCGCCACTACTATGAAGCGGTGTCCATTTGATGCATGTGGCCTGATTTCTCCAATCATGTCAATACCCCACGCTAGGAAAGGCCATGGTTCTGACATTCCGTGCAATTTTGTAGTCGGTAGATGATTCAAGTTGTCGTGTGCCTGGCAATCGTGACAGTGCTTCACCAGCTTTGCACAGTCAGCTTCCATGATCGACCAGTAAAATCTCTGTCTCACTATTTTGTGAGACAAATTCAATCCATTCATGTGCGGTCCACATACCTCAACGTGCACCTCTTCCATCACCTTGTGAGCCTCTTCTTTTCTTAAGCATTTCAGCTGGACGCCATTGGTTTTTCTCTTGTACAGCTCTCCCATTAAGCTCACATACTGAGAAGCCAATTTCTGAATGGCTATTCTGTCTTTCTTGCCGGCTCCTTCTGGGAATTCTCCACGTTCTAGTTACTGCAGGATATCGTAGTACCACAGCTTCCCATCGTCGACTTCCATTTCCAAGATTCTTTCTACCTCATAAATGGGTCTGCTAGCTGTTGTCAGCACAAAGGGTCTCATTATCAGTTTTTCTGGGTTTTCCCAAGCTGCTGCTAGGGTGGCTAATACGTCTGCCATTTCGTTCTCTTCTCGTGGCAAGTGCTGGAATTTACAGTCGGGGATAGCCTGTGCCAATTTCCTGAGATGGAGTAGGTAGGGTCTCAACCGGTCTTCCTTCTATTCGCATTCTCATTGCATTTTTCGAACTACCAACATCGAGTCTCAATAAACTTCTACGTCCCTAGCTCTTAGGGCTATTAGTGCTTTCAGTCCAAAGACACATGCTTCATATTCGGCCATGTTGTTGGTTACTTCGAACGTCAACCTTTTGGCCATAGGTAGGGTTTCTCCTTCGGGAGTTACTATCACAATTCCTATTCCAACTCATTTGTAATTCACCGCTTCGTCGAAATACATTTTCCACCATTGGACCGTTATGGCTTGAACCTCCTTGTCTGGGAATTCGAACTTATACAGATCTCCTTCTATGGGTTGTAATGCCAAGAATTCCGCTATAGCTCGCCCTTTGACTACCTTAAAGGTGAGGTATTCTATATCAAACTCCGTCAACAATACCAACCATCTGCCCAACTTCCCTACTAGCGAGGGTACTGACTGCAAATAATTTAGGGGATTCTCCTTTGCTACCACTTGTATCTTATATGATTGGAAGTACTAACGCAACTTTCGGGAAGCCATATCACCACCAAATAAATCTTTTCCACCTCTTGATAGCGGGATTCATACGAAAACATCTTCTTACTGAGGTACCAGACTGCATGTTCCACCCCTGTCTCATCTGCCTGTACCATCATCGCCCCTAGTGCTTCGAGTTCTATGGCCAAATACAACACCAAGGGTTTGCCCGGCCTTGGGGGTTTCAGGATGAGTGGTTTAACCAAGTATTCTTTGATTTTGTCAAAGGCTTCTTGACATTGCCTATTCCACTCCACAGGCTGGTCCTTCCTCAATAGCTTGAAGATGGGCTCACATACTAATGTTAGCTTGGCAATGAATCGACTGATATACTGGATTTTCCCGAGAAGAGCTCTAACTTCCTTTTCTATCTTCGGTGCGGGCATCTCAGTAATTGCATTAATCTTTTCAGGGTCCACTTCTATCCCTCACATTCCTACCGTATGCCCTAACAACTTTCCGGATGTTACCTCAAACACACACTTCTTGGGGTTGAGTCGGAGGTTGTACTTATCGACTCTTTGAAGGAATTTCTCCAGTGCTTCTATATGTCCGGCCCTTGTTTATGATTTAACCATCATGTCATCCATGTATACCTCAATCTCCTTATGCATCAAGTCGTGGAATAATATAGTGGCCATTCATTGATAAGTGGCTCCCGCATTCTTTAGTCCAAACGGCATCACCTTGTAATAATATGTACCCTACTCAGTGATGAAGGCAGTCTTATGCTTGTCTTCTTCGGCCATGAAGACCTGATTATATCTTGAGAATCCATCTGCGGACGAGTACATAGTAGATAAAGTCGCGCTATCAACCAACACGTCTATATGGGGTAGGGGAAATCATCATTTGGGCAAGCTTTGTTGAGGTCTCTATAATCCACGCACATTCTGACCTTTACATCCTTCTTCGGCACCGACACAATATTTATTGGCTAACCACTCGGGGTACTTCACCACCTTTAAGAACCCCACATCTATCTGCTTCTTGACTTCTTCCCTAACCTTTTTGGCCCATTATGGCCTCATTTTTTGGAGCTTTTGTTTTACCAGTCTCGTGTTCAGATAAGTTGGTATCATGTGCTGGGCAATACCCATGTCCACTCCTGGCATGTCTTCATAGGACCAGGCGAATACTTTTGCATATTTTATCAATATTCTCTCTAATTCTTTCCGCTCATCAGAGGTAACCTCACTTGCAATTAAAATTTCATTGGGGTTTTCACATGTACTGAGATTAAATGCATTTGTCTTTGTTGAGTTAATGTCAAATATGCTCATGTCATGCATGTTATGATGTAGACTAACATGAAAAGACTCAAACAAGTAAGCAAAATCAATGTCTTTATGATTAATAAATATAGGATTACAATCAAATAAGTCGGGAAAATAAACATCTTCGTAATTTGCAGTCTTGTCTTCTTCTGTCTCCTTGCTTTCTTCGAGCGTCAGATTCTCTAACTGTAGTAGTTCTTCTTCCCATTTATCTTCCTCTTTTGCAACTTCCTCTACCTGTGGTTCTTTACCCATCACATCTTTGAAGATTTCGAATCCTGGTACTATGATCCCACTGACTTCTATGGGTTCAGGCTCTCATTGATACCTTGTGGCTTTCACAAAGTATTCCATCAACTTCATCCATTTTTCCTGGGTCTTCGGCTCATTCCCATCGGGTTCATAACCCAATCGTTTCTTACTGGTCTGTCCCTTGAAATCTGGCAGTGTTCTTATTCCCTGGCCTCTAGCACTCAAACCTGTGCCCGACTCATATTTCATTCTTT
Organism: Zanthoxylum bungeanum; assembly: GCA_019454045.1. Classification (NCBI taxonomy): domain Eukaryota; kingdom Viridiplantae; phylum Streptophyta; class Magnoliopsida; order Sapindales; family Rutaceae; genus Zanthoxylum; species Zanthoxylum bungeanum. The sequence goes on from SKCR01028355.1 coordinate 164,511, forward strand.
CCATGATTCTAGCCACTTTAGGGTCCACCAATTCTTCAAAATTTGCCGCCACTTGGAACCTTGTGAAAGGCTGTATGTCTAAAGCAGCCACAGTGTTGGCTACTTCAGCCCTGATGGTGGCGACTTCCTCTCCATGCGGGAATTTAATAACCTGGTGCAAAGTGGATGACACGCCCCCAAGTTTGAGAAACCATGGCCTCTCGTATAATAGAGCAAATATAACTGGGATATCAAGCACTGTGAAGTCCACCTCGTCTTCTATTGGGCCCACTTTGACTACTGTGATGAAAGTACCTTTGACTCCCTGCTTGCTATCGTCATATGCTTTGATAGTCATGCTGGAGGGGCTTAAATCTGTTGTCCGCATACCCAACCTTGATAGAATCTTCAAAGGGCACATATTGATAGATGAGCCATCATCCACCATCACACAAGATGTCTTCTTGCCTCTTACTTCCACTTTTATGAATATCGGCTTGTTGTGATTCCTCTCTTCCATCGGGAGTTCTTCTTCAGAGAATGTTATCATCTATCTTCCCTCTTTCTATACTGACCCTTTGAACATTGTCAGGTTTGCATCTTCAGGTACCATTATCTTGCTTAGAGCTTCTACCATGGCACGTCTATGCTCTTGAGAGGTGCATAATAACTCCCATATACTCACCTGTGCCCGTGTCTTCTTCAATTGACGCAACACAGTATCCCCCTCGGTGTTATCCATATTCTCTGTCACCTCTCGGCCTTCTGTTAGCACTTTTTTTCCTTTCTCCGTTACATCACTGTAAAAACGTCAATTGCTAGTCATCCTCTTTACCTCATCTTCGTCACTGCTCGAGAAGTTTTCCCAGAAATCTCTCCCCTGTTCTATTTCATCTTCACTACTGCTATCACATATCCCCATGCAAGAAGCTTGGTGGTTGGGAGTTTGGAGGACAAAGCTTTTGGGCAGGCCGGAGTTGATCATGTAGGTGGGTGGTGGAACAGAGTGGTAGTTGGGTAGAGGGTTTCTGTGTGTGTTGGGTTGTTTTTTTTCCGGGTCGAATATCTTATGGGTGTCAATGAGGTTTTGAATCTCATGCCTAAGGCGGGTGCAATTGTCAGTTTCGTGGCTTTTCTTATAATGGAAGTGACAATATAGGTTTAGGTCGAAGTAGTGTGGCAAGGGGTTTGGAAGGGGTTTGGGTTCTAAAGGTTTTAGGAGTCCTTGCCTCTTCAGCTTTCCAAACACCTTTGACAAAGGTCTACCAAAATTGGAGAATCACCTGTTTCTGATGGCGGCGACCTCAGAAGGAGCAGATTTGGCCCCTGAAGGCCCCCCAATGGTCTTTCTATTCTGGCCATAAAACTTTTTGTTCTCCGCTTCCTCTTCCTCGATATCTATGATAGTTTCTCTTAACTGTTGAAAGTCGCTAATCATGCAGGTCATCCTTCTCAGCTTGTTATAAATGAAGGGTTTGGTGCCCTTAATGATCATCTTCATCTGGTATTTCTCCGAGGGCCGTGTCTGCATCTTCAAGGGCTGGCTTCTCCAGCGATCCACATAATCTTTGAAGGTCTCTTCTAGCTTCTGTTTGGTGTTTTCTAGGTCACGGAGTGAGAAGTCTATCTCCATGTCCGTGACATACTGGTTCAGAAAGGCCTTCGCTAATGCCCTTCAGTCATCCCTTACCTTTTTTTCTAGGCCATGATACCATACTACGGGCGCCCCTTCCAGTGATATCCTGAACATCTTCTGCACCTGATGCTTCGACAAACCCACTGAACTCATCACTGAAACATACTGTCGGAGATGGACCCTAGGATCTTCGTTTCCATTGAACTTGGCCATGTCATGCATCTTAAACTAGGGAGGCAGTTGTTCTTCGAAAGTCATCGCATCATAGTCTAATAGATCATCATGTTTTCCCTTCATCTTGTTGGTAACTGACTCTACTTGTTCTCTGAGTTTCTGTAACTCTTCTTGAGACCCGGCTATCCTTCCTGCGGCATATTCAGCCATGTCATCATCAAAAACAGGGATTTCTTCGTAACCCTATTCGGGGGCTCCTCACGCCTTTCATCTTCGTTATTTTTTGTTCCCACTATGCGGGGTGTTGTCAGACTGGCTACATCATTGGTCAAAGCTTGTAGTTGCTGTGTAATTTTGGTGATGTTGGACTCCAATTGATCCACGCTGGAATCTTCACTGCCTAACGCATCCATGTTTGCTAACCTCTTCTTGAAAAATCTTCCTTCTTCTCTAACCCAACGAATATCTATGATGGCTTTTAAGACAATGGGGGTCAGCATGATGCGTGTATGCATGAGATGCATGTGGTTAACAAAACAGCATATACCCTTCCGACCTTATTCCTCCCACACTCGTGGTAAGTCCATTTCCGTCCTAGGTATGGTTCATTTTATGCACCAATGTGGGGTACATAAAATCGTTCTCTCTTACGCTACAGGGGTGAACCTTGGCTACCACAGTCCATTTTCATCAGTAAAAGACAAAGACCGCAAATTTACAAAATTGACTAAGCCTATTATGGGGATCGTGCCATTGTCTAGAAAAACGAATTGGGCCATCGGTAATCATGGTTGTGGCGGGGATGGACTTGGAGATATATAAAAGTATATAAATATGCCATAACAAGACGTACCCTTCATGGATGAAAGCCAGTGTGGATATCGGATTCATGTATCTGGCATATTCGGATCATGTTTGGACCTTCTAAGCCCATGGTTTTCATACAAGTTTTCCCGTCATCATTTTTAAGTGTTCAATCAGATTATCACGAGGTGTTTGTTAGACATTATGTCCCATAGCGTCACTGTTTGTAAATGATATTGTATTATTGTACAAAATTAACTATGTGATAATGAAATTGCCTTTTGCCATTTTGTAAATATTATTTACTTTGATATATAAATGGCGAAAGTCCATATGATTAATACCGGATTGAGATGATATGAGACAGTATCAATCCATAAAGGTTTGATCATTAAATATCCCTAGTCGGAGTATTATCGAGATCGGACATCGATAATGCGGAATAGACTAGTATTGCGCTTGTGCACGTTGTGAGGGCACAACGGCATAGTTCTCATATATTTAAGTATTGGATACTTATGCAAGTGCGATAGGAGGTTGTGTTTTTACCGATGGTACGGAAAACAGCTTTGCTCTGGATAGACCCCGCAGAATCCCATTGGTAGTATGTCTGCGTGTCTATGGGAGGCCGCATCAGGGTAGGTGTATATGGTCTTAACCTGAGACTTACATCGCTAGTACTTGCGACAATCGGTAAACTTTGGTTTTTGTGGTTGGGGACCTTAACCGGTTCTGTGTACACCTCTTCTGGGTTTATCGAGAATCGTAGTGTACTGGATGTGATGTCGAGATGGAAGTATCGCTTCAGACATATGGAGGTGATGATCACGCAGGACACAGAACTAGTACTCTATAAAAGGTTGCAACCGTCGGGACAATATGACCAGGTCAGGATTGTCCGATTTAAAGAGACTAGTTGCTTGATGTCCGATATATGTTTCGTACGGGGCAGACACATCCCAGCCCCAGGCCTAACATGTGATCATCCGATACTGGATCGATGTACGCAATACTACGGTATACTACGCTTGATATAGATCTTATATTCCTATAAGAATATTTCTGGAGAATTGGGTAGGCATGGCGCTTTGCTAGAAGCCAACCTTGTCTTGTGAATCGGTAAGAACGTAGTACAAGGTACGTACGTGTTCGGATTATCCGACGACCGTATTTACTGCCAACATATCCGGAGATCTCTTGGGTCGCTTCCTGAAGATTCACCTATGATATTTGATTCGGACTTAATTAATCTTGGATTAATTGCGGAGAAACTTTATCTCGGATAAAGTGCCTTATTTAGAGAGAGAACGATTAATTTAGAATTAATCGATAAAATTATTATATTCGATATAATAATCGAAATTCGATTTCGACGCGAAATTAAAATTAGATTTTAATTCGGGCATACGAGTTAATTTAGAATTAGTTCGTTAGCGACGTAAATAATAATTACGCCAGGCGCAATTATTTATTTAAATTCGATTTAATTAACGTCGCGACGTAAGTTCGGTATTTCGGAAATATCGAACCCGAACGCGTGAGTGCACGTGGGCCCACTTTCATTTGGAAACGTGTGGGGCCCACATGACACATGTCATTATATGTATTATTTTATTGATAATGCATTGCATGGTGATAGTATACAATACACTCAATTGTATTGCATGGAGTTTGAGTGTTTGACACTCTAAGCCATTGCATGGTTGGTGTCATAATTTTATTATTAATTTAATAAACATTATGGCATAAATATAAATTGATTTTTGGTAACAAAAATTAATTTAACAAAAACTCTCTTCTCTCTCTCTAATGCCGAAACCTGAAACAGTTTTGGGGTCTCCATTTTCTTCAATTTTTGTTGCAAAAGCTTGAAGATATTGTGGTTGTTTGGAACATCTATTCACATGCAAGGCTAGCACCTTCAAGGGATCATAAAGAGGTGATAGGGAAACCATCAAAGAGCTTGGAATACACAAAGCTTGGAGCTTTCCACCTTTTTCTCCTCTTGGCCGAATCAACCAACACTTGGAGCTTCCATTTGGTTTGATTTTCTTCATCAACAAAGCATTGTAAGTATGATTCCGTCATACTTCAAAGTTCAATATATATTCATTTATTATATTTCATATGCTTAATCTTTCCTTGGGACATATTATAGAAACCAACAATGGTATCATTGAGCTAGGTTTAAGCATGAAATATATTAGGTTAAAATTTGGGGGTAAAATTGATTGAAGCATGTTCTTGTGAAATTTGATGAATGAGTATGCTTACATGTATATAGAATGATGTTATATGGAATCAATTTTGAGAAAAATGCATTGGATGATTTTTCCCCAAAAAGTTAACCTTGGCCGAATGTGATGTTACATGGATGTATTGGAATTTTTTGTGTTTAAGATCATTGGATGACTTAGAACGTATACGGGACGTAGATTAGTAATTCAATCGGATTGAAAAACAAATCGACACAAAAACTCACCTTGGCCGAATGTACAAGGACATGAAAAGGAGTTGATTTTTTTGTTAAAATTAATGTTGGACATTTATTTTGAACAATACATGATTAATAAATTAAATGGGTATTTTTGAAATATTTGGTTTAATGTATTAATCTTGGTATTACACTTTAATTAATTGGACTTTAATGTTTGGAATATTAAAATTTAATTAATGGGCTTAATTGGTGAATTGGGCTTTTAATATTGTATTTGGGCATAATGGGCTTGGTTGGACCAAGTAGATTTGGGCCAAAAGGATTGGATCCAATTTGGGCCTAAATCACTCCATTAAGTCCAAATATAATATAATGGGCTTTAATAATTTAATTGGGCCTTATGGGCTTAAAATTGGTTTTATGGCATTTAAGGGTGATTCCTTATTTGGGCTTGGTAATTGGGTTTGACCCACATTGACCAAAGCCCAAGCCTTAATAAATCAATTGAAAGCCCATTTGACTTGAATTAAATTAAACATTGGATGTTAGTTGGGCTTTGAGACCCAATAGAATTAGATTTAGAATCTAAGTCTTTAAAGCACATTAAAAGTGTAAACATTTAATTTGGAATTAAATAATTGAATTAGTATTGAATACGAATTGAATTAGATTTAATAAGTAGTTCGATATAATTCGCGAATTCGTACCTTATGTACTTTTTCTCAATCGAGTTGGACTCGCGCAAAATCAAACCGTTGTTTGAACATTGGATGATCACTTAAACAAAGACTAATTAATTGGATTAGATTGGTTGTAAAAGCATGTCTTGTTTGAATATATATGTATGTGATGAATGAATAGTGTATATCGGATGGATATTAGAAGGGAAAGGGTAATTTTAGAAATTATTGTAAATTTGGAATTTATAAATTGGACCTGCGTGTCCAGCCTTATCTCTTTATCTCTTTGTATTCTCTTCTCACCTAATTCCCCTCAATGTAAATGAGGTTTCTCTTATAGTATTATGTAATTGGGTAGTAGTAGAATAGTGCTAGCGGGAGGAGGAAGGTGAGTGATTTGTTCTAGGAACAAGTTGTTTATATATCCATCCGCATATCACTATTAATTTACTTTACGCGCTTTATGATGTTTTAGAAGAATGCTTAAGGGTGTATGATGATGAGACCTAACAAAGATAAATAAATTGGTTGCCAATTACGCGAAAATCCCTCAAATTATATTAAGCAAATATCCTTCCATTGAATGGTTCTTGTTCAAGATCCGAAGTTGGCATTGGTTTGTTTTTGACCAAAGTCAAGACCTTTGTCAATCAAGGATGTACTTGAATCATGAGAGTTTTGTTCCATATCGGTGTCTTGTCCAAATCGTGATTTTTATTGGCCAAAGTCAAGATCACTTTTTGTCCAATGACATTGATTACGAAACTTTCCTCGTTAATGGGTCCCGCTTAACTGGAATCATTAGGTTTTTTTTGGCCAAAGCCAAGGCCTAGATGATTCGGAGGATAGGGTTAGGAAAATGTAATGGTTACATTGGCATTATACATATGTTTCGGACTTGGATGTCCACCTAACCGGATCTAGGAATTGGATGAGATCCAATTGATCATGGAGATCTACCTAAGTTAAATAGCATACAATTTTTATTGGCCAAAGTCAAGGTTGTGTGTTATTTAACGGGATCCTAGCCCACTAGGAAATTCGATTTCCCGAGTTCTCTACAGAGGGTTAGAAACTTGAAGAAAATAGTGGGAGGCTATTATTGAATTTGCAATTTCATTCAGATACTTAGCCTTACACGTCTTTCAAAATTATTTCGTCAATATTTTAAATAATAGTTGGACTAATATATTGTTATTTTACTTGTAACAGTTTGACTGTACCCATAACATCGTTGACTTTATAGTTGGACTATAGTTGTCAAAATGATGGCAAAGGTAATATCCGCGACATAATCATGGACGATAATGTCTTCAAAGGGACAAACTTTGCCGACTGGGAAATGAACCTCAAGATAGTGCTTGGGGCTGAGAGGGTCCTGTATACTATTCAGAGACCTCTCCCGCCTGAACCCACTGAGCCACTGGAGCTAGAGTTATGGAAGACTCATAGTGACGATTGTGACCAAGCTCAGTCAGTTATGCTAGCTGCAATGACCCAGCATTTCAGACGCCAGTACAGGGACTTGGATCCCTATAACATGATGGCAAGATTGCGTGATCTTCACCGCACCAATAAGCGGATGAAGAGGTACGAGCTAGTAAGGAAACTCTTCCGCTCCCGGATGACAGACGGCGCATCAGTTGAGGCCCACGGGACTCAAATGATCACCGATATTGATGAGTTGGCCAATATGGGAATAGTCTTGGAGGCTGAGCTGACTATAGATATGATCTTGCAGTCACTTCCTGATACTTGGAAACAAATCATAATCAACTACAAGTTGATGGATACAGATGACACTCTTGGAGAGCTGTTATCCGTATTGAAGGAGTCCGAAAGGGAACTCCTAAAGGGGAGCAAGCGCGAGGCGCATTATGCATCGACCTCTCATGCGCCAAAGGCTGGGCCCAAGGCAATTGGAGGTGCGAAGAAGAAAAAGTTCAAGAACAAGGGCAAAGGCAAGTTGACAGTGGCTTCTAGGAAGCCAAAGGACAAATCTCGCGACATCTGCCTCAACTGCGGCAAGAGGGGTCACTGGAAACGTGACTACCGAATGAGCATTGTGCAGAGGGAGGATATCAAGGCTGGCAAGGCTATCGCCTCTGGTATGTTTGTTATTGAGATAAATATGAATACTTCTAGTTTTAAAAATTGGATTTTTGATTCTGGTTGTGGTGCTCATATTGTACTGATGTGCAGGATCTGCATGATAGCAGGGTGCTGGCGTCAGGGGAGATGGATCTACGGGTCGGAAACGGAACACCAGTTGCTGTTTTGGCCGTAGGGACTTTTGTTTTAGAACTGGCCTCAGGGCATGTACTTAAACTTTTGAACTGTTATTTTGTACCTAGTTTAACTAGGAATATTATATCTGTATCCTTGTTAACCCAGCAGGGTTACACTTTTGTATTTAGAAACACTGGGTGTTATTTATATAAAAATGATGCAGAAATTTGCACAGCTGTTGCAAATAACGGTCTTTATATTTGAATATAAATGAATCTCCTAAAATGACAAACAAAAGGCTCAAAAGGAGTAATCTAAAAGATGAAGCTTATATGTGGCATTGTCGTCTAGGACACATCAACAGACTCGCATATCCACACTTTCGAAGAGTGGGTACTTGGACGAATTTGATCTCAATTCATATGACGTCTGCGAATCTTGTCTTTTAGGCAAAATGCCTAAATCACCTTTTAGCGGTAAAGGTGAACGTGCCACAGAACTGTTAGCTCTCGTTCATACTGACGTATGCGGGCCCATGTCTAGCCAGGCTAGAGGTGGATTTCACTACTTCGTAACCTTTACAGATGATGCATCTCGTTACGGTTATGTGTATCTTATGAGACACAAGTCGGAAACTTTGAGAAATTCAAAGAGTTTCGACAGGAAGTTGAAAAACAAACAGGGAAGAGTATTAAGACATTACGGTCAGACCGTGGTGGCGAATACTTAAGTTATGAGTTTCAAGATTACTTGAAAGAATATGGTATTCTATCACAGTGGACTCCTCCTGGAACACCGCAATTAAACGGTGTGTCCGAACGGAGAAACTGCACCTTGTTGGACATGGTGAGGTCAATGATGAGTCGCACTGAGCTACCAATATCCTTCTGGGGATACGCATTAAACAGTGCTATACTTATTTTGAATAAGGTACCGTCGAAGTCTGTTGAACAGACTCCATATGAGATATGGACAGGAAGGAAACCGGGTTTCTCTTTCCTGAAGATTTGGGGATGCTGGGCATATGTTAAACGTTTGGAAGGTACCAAATTTGAACCAAATCTGATAAATGCCTTTTCGTAGGATATCCTAGGGAAACCAAAGGATATTACTTCTATCACCCACAAGAGAACAAAGTATTTGTTGCTCTACAAGCATTTTTCCTTGAGAAGGATTTTTTAAATGCAGTGGTAATTGGGAGGAAAGTAGAACTCGATGAAGATCGTAGTGATACTGTTCCTGGCAATGAATCAACGACGGAACAAGAACAGACCGTCCGGGATGAGTCTGTACCACAAACTTCACATACACAAGGACCGCGTAGGTCGGAGAGAGTCAGAACAGTACCTGAGAGGTATGGTTCCTGATCTCACCTCATGTAGATATTAATCTTATTGAGGATAATGAGCCGGCTACGTATGAGGAAGCGATACAAAATATCGATTCCGCTTTATGGCAAGAAGCCATGAAGTCCGAGATGGATTCCATGTACTCCAACCAAGTTTGGACACTGGTTGATGCACCAGAGGCGTAAAGCCTATTGGATGCAGATGGATCTTCAAGAAGAAGACCGACATGGATGGCAACGTACAAACGTACAAGCTAGGCTTGTAGCGAAGGGGTATTCGTCACCAATATGGTATTGATTATGACGAAACCTTCTCACCCGTTGCCATGATTAAATCCATTCGGATAATGCTTGCAATAGCTGCATATTTCGACTACGAGATATGGCAGATGGACGTTAAAACCGCTTTCCTTAACAGAAACCTTTTGGAGGATGTTTATATGCAACAGCCTGACGGTTTTATCGTACCAGACTTGCAACAAGGTTTGTAAGTTAATCATCGATCCATTTATGGATTGAAGCAAGCATCACGGTCATGGAATCAGCGTTTTGATGAGATCATAAAAAGATATGATTTCGTGCAAAACGCAGATGACCCTTGTGTATACAAGAAGGTTAGTGGGAGAGCACTTACTTTTATTGTCCTTTATGTCGACGACGTATTGCTTATAGGCAATGACATTCCCATGCTAACGTCGGTGAAAGCTTGGCTTTCATTAAAATTCTCCATGAAAGATCTGGGAGAAGCAGCCTTTATTCTTGGAATAGATCTACAGGGATAGATCTAGAAAGCTGCTTGGACTCTCCCAGAGTACATACATTGATAAAGTGTTGAAGCGATTCAACATGGAACAATCCAAGAGGGGATTGGTTCCAATGGTACGTGGTACCTCTCTGTCTAAGGACATGTGTCCTAAGACTCAGGAAGAGAGAGACCACATGAGTCGGATACCGTTCGCCTCGGCAGTCGGATCGATCATGTATGCCATGATATGTACACGACCTGATGTCTCATATGCTTTGAGCATGTGCAGTCGCTATCAGGCCGATCCAGGTGAAGGTCACTGGACAGCAGTTAAGAATATCCTTAAGTATCTTAAACGAACTAAGGATGCTTTCTTAATTTATGGAGGTGGAGAACTTGCGGTATCTGGGTATACCGATGCAAGTTTCCAGACCGACAAGGATGACTACAAGTCGCAATCAGGGTACATTTTTTGTTTGAATAACGGAGCAGTGAGCTGGAAATCTTCCAAGCAAGATACTGTTGCCGATTCAACAACAGAAGCGGAATACATCGCTGCATCTGAAGTAGCAGGAGGCAGTTTGGATCCGAAAGTTTCTAATCGGATTAGGAGTAGTTCCGTTAGCAGCTGAGCCCGTTCGTGTATTGTGACAATAACGGGGCTATAGCGCAGGCTAGGGAACCAAGTCTCATCAACGGTCCAAGCATGTTTTCTCGTCGTTACCATCTGATTCGGGAGATTATACATCGTGGCGATGTAAAGGTCGAGAAGGTCACATCAGATGACAACATTGCAGATCCGCTGACGAAGGCTGTTCTTCAGCAAGTTTTTGAACGACATATACATAGTTCGGGTATTAGATGCTTGAGTGACTGGCTATAGCCAAGTGGGAGATTGTTAGACATTATGTCCCATAGCGTCACTGTTGTGTAAATGATATTGTATTATTGTACAAAATTAACATGTGATAATGAAATTGCCTTTTGCCATTTTGTAATATTATTTACTTTGATATATATAAATGGCGAAAGTCCATATGATTAATACCGGATTGAGATGATATGAGACAGTATCAATCCATAAAGGTTTGATCATTAAATATCCCTAGTCGGAGTATTATCGAGATCGGACATCGATAATGCGGAATAGACTAGTATTGCGCTTGTGCACGTTGTGAGGGCACAACGGCATAGTTCTCATATATTTAAGTATTGGATACTTATGCAAGTGCGATAGGAGGTTGTGTTTTTACCGATGGTACGGAAAACAGCTTTGCTCTGGATAGACCCCGCGGAATCCCATTGGTAGTATGTCTGCGTGTCTATGGGAGGCCGCATCAGGGTAGGTGTATATGGTCTTAACTTGAGACTTACATCGCTAGTACTTGCGACAATCGGTAAACTTTGGTTTTGGTGGTTGGGGACCTTAACCGGTTCTGTGTACACCTCTTCTGGTTTTATCGAGAATCGTAGTGTACTGGATGTGATGTCGAGATGGAGTATCATCGTTCAGACATATGGAGGTGATGATCACGCAGGACACAGAACTAGTACTCTATAAAAGGTTGCAACCGTCGGGACAATATGACCAGGTCAGGATTGTCCGATTTAAAGAGACTAGTTGCTTGATGTCCGATATATGTTTCGTACGGGGCAGACACATCTCCAGCCCCAGGCCTAACATGTGATCATCCGATACTGGATCGATGTACGCAATACTACGGTATACTACGCTTGATATAGATCTTATATTCCTATAAGAATATTTCTGGAGAATTGGGTAGGCATGGCGCTTTGCTAGAAGCCAACCTTGTCTTGTGAATCGGTAAGAACGTAGTACAAGGTACGTACGTGTTCGGATTATCCGACGACCGTATTTACTGCCAACATATCCGGAGATCTCTTGGGTCGCTTCCTGAAGATTCACCTATGATATTTGATTCGGACTTAATTAATCTTGGATTAATTGCGGAGAAACTTTATCTCGGATAAAGTGCCTTATTTAGAGAGAGAACGATTAATTTAGAATTAATCGATAAAATTATTATTTCGATATAATAATCGAAATTCGATTTCGACGCGAAATTAAAATTAGATTTTAATTCGGGCATACGAGTTAATTTAGAATTAGTTCGTTAGCGACGTAAATAATAATTACGCCAGGCGCAATTATTTATTTAATTCGATTTAATTAACGTCGCGACGTAAGTTCGGTATTTCGGAAATATCGAACCCGAACGCGTGAGTGCACGTGGGCCACTTTCATTGGAAACGTGTGGGGCCCACATGACACATGTCATTATATGTATTATTTTATTGATAATGCATTGCATGGTGATAGTGTACAATACACTCAATTGTATTGCATGGAGTTTGAGTGTTTGACACTCTAAGCCATTGCATGGTTGGTGTCATAATTTTATTCTTAATTTAATAAACATTATGGCATAAATATAAATTGATTTTTGGTAACAAAAATTAATTTAACAAAAACTCTCTTCTCTCTCTCTAATGCCGAAACCTGAAACAGTTTTGGGGTCTCCATTTTCTTCAATTTTTGTTGCAAAAGCTTGAAGATATTGTGGTTGTTTGGAACATCTATTCACATGCAAGGCTAGCACCTTCAAGGGATCATAAAGAGGTGATAGGGAAACCATCAAAGAGCTTGGAATACACAAAGCTTGGAGCTTTCCACCTTTTTCTCCTCTTGGCCGAATCAACCAACACTTGGAGCTTCCATTTGGTTTGATTTTCTTCATCAACAAAGCATTGTAAGTATGATTCCGCCATACTTCAAAGTTCAATATATATTCATTTATTATATTTCATATGCTTAATCTTTCCTTGGGACATATTATAGAAACCAACAGTGTTAACTTGTCATAGTTGAAAATGCCAATAGGTTTACACTTTTGCGATAAGGTGGCTAAATAACTTCAAATGATATGGGGCCCAAACACAAGGTGGTCCATCGTCACTTTGAAAACTTTTGGCTAAATTATCATAAGATGCAAACTCGTCCCAGTTTAAGTGGCCCAACAAGTCCCTACCTTATGACGAGAGGTCCAAATGAATCCAAATGATAATGTGCCCAAACACAAGCATGTGGTACATTCTATAGGACACATAACTATGGCTCTCATCGGCGAAGGGTTGCACACAACTAGGTCTCCCCACTCAAGGGTTCGAGCGATCAAGTGAGCACACCTTTTTTATACCCTAGGGTACGTGCCAACGAGTGATGGTTATCATCACATAACGATCCGCCGCCTTGAGTGAAAGTGACTTTACGAAACATGATGCCATTAGGGTAAAAAGGGTATGTAAACTATATGATATTTGGTTAACCAAAGCCAAAGCCACAGACACTACAATGTATTGTTTCAGGGCCGATTCTCTATCCCCATTAGAGTCGCCATCTGTCGGAGCGAAGCGGGGTTTACCGCTATGCCTATGATGTTCGGCGACCACGACACTGTTAGGCTCGCAGCCCGTAGAGAGTACGGATTAGCCCGCGAGGGACTAAACCGGAGAATAAAGGAGTCGCCGCCTAGTGTGAATTGGGAAAGATTTAAGGCCGCACTCACCCCTCACAAGGGAATACCTCAAACTGTTGGGCTCGGATGGTCCCTTACTTATGCCAGTATAATAGACGGGTTCACACAATGGTATAGCCAAGTCTTAATGCAATTCATGCATAAAAGCGAATAAAAATGTAATAGCATACCCAACCAAAATAATAATCACAATAACATAGTTCCAAAAGCACATTAAATTAAGAAGTACGATATGCGATAACGAAAACTATAATAAACAATCAAAAGCAGGAAAAACATCAATAAATAAATAGCAAAAAAAGGGATTAATCACACATATATGAGTATTTCCCGAGTGGCATGTGGAATTGTATCCCAAGTATAAACCATACTACCGTCCATTCGGATTCGGCTACAGAATTTACATCTGGGTTTCCATTCGATATACCGCAAGGGATAATAACACACATAATCATCAATGCAATGTAAGCGGACATAAAAATATAACCATGCATAAACAGATAATCGTCAACATGAACAAACATAAACAAAATAAAGGCGAAATAATAAAATAATGATAAATAGACAAAAAGATAAATAACAAAATAAATGCGAGATAATAAAATAACGATAAATAGATAAAAAGATAAATAACAAAATAAAGGCGAAATAATAAAATAACGATAAATAGGCAAAAAGATAAATAACAAAATGCTGAAGAAGAAAAAATGTGACCATAAATTTGGCCGTCTTTGATGTAGGACTTCGTATACCCGGCTGGACGTATATCACGTCCAGCCAGGCGTGCAGTGTCCGGAACTATATAAATAAATGTGGTAAGGGTGCCCTCAGGTCTTACCTTTTAAGTTGCTTTCTCGGAAGTGTGTTAGGCCGTCGCCGGAAGGATCTCTGGTTCGCTGTTTCTGCTTGCTGTTTTGCAGTTTCTGTTCACTATTTTTTCTATTTTCTGGTTGCTGTTTTAGTTGTTTTCTGGTTTCTATTTTGGTTGCTGTTTTGGTTGTTTTTTGGTTGCTATTTTGGTTATTTTGGCTGCTATTTTCGGTGATTTTGGCTGCTATTTTGGTTATTTTTTGTTGTTATTTTTGGTTGTTTTTAGGCTGATGTTTTTGGTTGTTTTTGGCTGCTGTTTTTGGTTTTCTGGTTGCTATTTTTGGTGTTTTCCTTGTTGTTGTTTCACGATTTCTGGTCCCTCTTTTGCATTTTCTCTGGTTTTTTTGGTTGTTTTTTCCGGTGATTTTGGTTTGTTGGTTGGTTGTTTCGGTGGTTTTGGTTTGTTGGCTGATTGTTGTTTCAGTTTTTCTCTCACTATTTTCTCTTGTTTTTTCGGTGATGCCATGCTGTTTTTCTCTTTTTTTCTTATTCTCTAGGGTTTTTGTGTTAATGTTGCCGTGAAAGAAAAAGAGAAGAGCTCTAGGGTTTCAAGTTTTTTTTTTGGATAAGGTAAGTATTATAACCAAAGAAAACTATACAAAGAGCAAAGGGGTATACCCCAGGCACTAGAGAGGACAGGCCCTCCTAGAAAAAACCAAAAAACTACAAAGCCAAAAGGCTACAAATGAATCAACAGAAGATGTCCACGGGAAGGTGCCACGAAAGGTGAAGCCATTTATTGTCATAAGATGGATTTACCTTACGTAAGGAGCTAACACGATTCCTAACATCAAAAACAATATCATAAAGAATAGCAGAAACAGGCCGAAGAGGCATATCATGAGTGCGAGCATTCCTTTCCCTCCAAATATGGTAAACTGACGCTGCAAAAGACAGACGAACCAGAAGATGACATAAAGAGGCTCCGGACTCCAATCTAACCCACACATGGCCAGCACAGACGACCAGACCCTAGAAGAATAGAGGCACTGGAAGAAAAGATGACCAATATCCTCACTCGAACAACCGCATAGAATACACCGAGAGCAAGCAGAGATGCCAAATCTCATCAGACTGTCCTAAGTACAAAGGCCACCCTGAATAGACATCCAAAGAAGAAAGGAATGACGGGGAATTGCCTTCCGGAACCAAACAACTCGAGACCAATGCAACTGGGGTTCCCTTGCCCTCATGGCATTCCAGGCACTATCCACAGAGAATCTTCCGTTTGTATCCTCCTCCCAAACCAGCATATCCTCCCTCAAACTAGAAGGAGACGGAAGATGAGACTGAGCCAAATCAATAAGAGCAGCAGATCTAGAAGGGGGCCATTGCCAAACAGAATCGGCGATAATGGATGCAACTGTAGCCATTCTATCCAAACCAGAATCATAAATCACTCTCTCGCCCAACGTGTCCACAATCGGGCCAACTGGATGCCAATAATCAAACCACAGTAACGTCTTCTCACCATTACCAATCCATCTCTCATCCGCCGACGAAGCTCCAAGATCTTGCGCCAACTCCAAGAACAATCAGAAGGACAAGGGACCTCCAAAAAACTTCTCCCCCGCAACAAATAAGAGTGAACCCAACTCGACCATGAGGAAACCTGGCCAGAACAAAGAAACCAAATATGTTTAACAATAGCCGCTCTATTCAAGAATCCCAACTCTTTATCCCCAGCCCCCCCTCCTGAAGAGGTAAACAAACTTTGCTCCAAGCCACTCTCGCCCCAGAAGAGGTGAGCGCACTACCCTTCCAAAGGAAAGAGCGAAGAATCGTCTCCACCTTCCTAACAACAGACTTAGGAATAATAAATAAAGAAGACCAATAAACTTGAATGGAGAACAAAACTGACTTAATAAGCTGAAGCCGACCTGCATAAGAGAGAAACTGACTACTCCAACTCTTGGCACGCAGAATAATACGATCACAAGAGAAGCACAATCAGAGGCCCTGAATCTAGTAGAGATTAACGGGACTCCCAGATACCTCACTGGAAGATTCCCAACTTGGAAACCCAAATGTGACACAAGTGGCCTAGGAAGTAGGAGAGATTCCAGAAGAGAAGAATTGACTTTTATCTGGGTTTGGGGGGTAAGACCTGATAAACCACTAAACTGCCCAAGGCATTCCTTGATCAAGGATACAGAAGACGCTTCAGCTTTACAGAAAATCATAAGGTCATCTGCAAAACATAAATGAGTAAGACGGTCCTTAGAACATCGCCAGTGGAACTGAAAACCCGGATTAGTAGCCATATTACGAAGAAGTCCTCCACTTTGATGATTTGTCACTTTTTTATAATGATTTGAAGGGATCTCCAAATAGGGAAACAAATCATGAAATTTGGGAGATATATTATATTTATTTTAGGAATAAAATCTCATGAATTTGGTGTGAGATATCTCAAATCTGTTGAATTGGTAAGGATGGGATCTCAAATCTCATTAAATTGGAAAATGTTGATGATGGGATTTGGACATGTGGATTGCCTGGGGTTTGGGGCGTGTGGATGGATGCATGGTTTCATGGGCCGATTGCATAGTGGGTCATGGGCCACGTGGATGGGTTGCAGGGAGGTCCGAAGCTAAGGTTTGAAATAGCGGTTGATTGAGCGAATCCGAGGCTGGCTAGTGAGTCCGAATCCGATGAGGGGATAATTTTGGAGGCTTTCTTTCCTTTCGGCATTCATTTTTCGCAACTTCTGCAACTTTTCAGGTAGTGCCTCCCTCCATACGAGGCTCTCATCGGCTTATCACTACTGGGGCTAGAGTAGCTTGGAGCAAAATTTGTTTACCCTTAAGGAGGGGGGTCTGGGGTTGGGATAAAGAGTCTGAAGCTTGGAATAGAGCAGCTATTGTCAAGCATATTTGGTTTCTCTGTTCTGGTCAGGTTTCCTCTTGGTCTACTTGGGTTTACTCTTATTTACTGAGGGGGAGAAGTTTTTGGGAGATCCCTCGTCCTTCTGATTGCTCTTGGCGTTGGCGTAAGATTTTGGAGCTTCGTTCTTGTCCCGTCGGCGGATGAGAGTGAGTATTGGGAATGGTGAGTCGACTTTATTGTGGTTTGATAATTGGCATCCTGTAGGCCCGATTGAGTACTCATTGGGCGAGAGAGTGATTTATGATTCTGGCTTGGATAGGATGGCGACAGTTGCTTCCATTATCTCTGATTCTGCTTGGCATTGGCCCCCTTCTAGATCTGCTGCTCTTGTTGATCTGGCTCAGACTCACCTTCCGTCTCCTTCTAGTTGAGGGAAGATATGCTGGTTTGGGAAGATGATAGACATGGGAAATTTTCTGTGGATTGTGCCTGGAATGCTTTGAGGTCGAGGAGTCCCCGAGATGCCTTGGTCCAGAGTTGTCTGGTTCCGGAAATCTATTCCCCGCCATTCTTTTCTTCTTTGGATGTCCATTCAGGGAGGCCTGTGTACTCAGGACAGTCTAATGAATTTGGTATATCCTCTTGCTCTCGCGGTGTATCCTTTGTGGTAGTTCGAGTGAGGACATCGATCATCTTTTATTTCAGTGCCTCTTTTCATTGAGGGTTTGGTCGTCTGTGTTAGCCATGTGTGGTTTAGACTGGAGCTGTCGAGATTGGCGCCAAACTGTTGAGTGGCTTTGTCAGTTCTCTGGTGCCCATCTTATATCATCTTCTGGTTCGTCTGTCCTTTGCAGCGTCAGTTTACCATATATGGAGGGAGAGGAATGCTCGCACTCATGATATGCCTCTTAGGCCAGTTTCTGTTCTTCTATATGATATTGTTTTTGATGTTCGGAATCGTGTTAGTTCTTTACGTAAGGTGACTCCATCTTATGACAATAAATGGCTTCACCTCTCGTGGCACTTGCCCGATGACATCTTTAGTTGATCTATTGTAGCCGTTTGGCTTTCTTCTTCTAGAGAGGGCTTGTCCTCTCTAGATCCTGGGGGATGCCCCTTTGCTCTTGTATAGTTTTCTTTTGGTTATAATACTTACCTTATCCAAAAAAAAGGAAGAGACATCAGTCCGAGAGAACGTCTTGATGATGATGACTTATCTCAATACTGTCGAAACCCATGGAGCTCATATTTATGAGCTAAGCCAGGTGACCATGATTATGGTGTAACATCCCCATTGTGGGAATGCTACCGGCAAACAACAGATCTCACTGTCACCTAAGCCTCTAACTTATGCAATAGAAAACTCGATTTTATCATAATGTTTTGCAATCTTATAAGCAGTTAAACATGCAATCATATTGGCTCAAATGCATAATCATAAATTTATACATATCTGAAAGTATTTTTCATACACACACGCTCATCATATGTCTATCATATATCAAAATGAAATTCCAGATAACTACATTCTCTATAAACATAGGTCTGGAATGATGGACCTCATAACTAGTGACTGCAGCATAACTCTTGTCCTCGAGTTGAGTCTTCAAAAGTTACATGTGGCTCACCAAAAGATGGATCTTGCAAAAGAACTGAGAAGTGGTGGGGTGAGTCCTATGGAACTCAGTGAGTGGAACTACAAAATCGAAGAAACTAACTCAAAATCAGTATTATTTAAAATCATCTTAGCTCAAAATTGTTTCTGAAATCCTTTGTTTGGAAACTAACTCTTTTCTTTTAAGCTTGAGCAAACTATATCTGAAATAGTGTCTGCATAAAAACTTTGGAACTGTAAAAAACCTGTCGCATGGGGGCATTACGTATCACCTTCCCCCCATATGCCTAACTAGTGGTATTAGGACGTTACGTATCGCCGTCCCCCAAGCCACTGACCTAGAGCCAGGAGTGCTGATTCATGCTACTTCCTGACCTTGAAAATAGGGTTTAGGGGCGTTACATATTGTCGTCCCCCTAGCCCTGATCTACGTATGCACACGGTCTCTGTCCGTCAATTCCATATTTCAGAGCTGAGGTGGGTTTTTCCCCCATGCCTCCAAAATCATAAAATCATGCTTCTTAACACATTCTCTTTCATGAAATATCTATAATAAAATCAGCTAACGCCATATGTGTGTAAAAATAAATCTTTACTTAGAATGATATAAATGAAAAATCAACTTAAAAAGAAAGTGTCCACTCACAGATTTTAAAGTTTGGTCAACTCTACTTGACGTTGCCGAGGGAGATCATGGCTCATGTCGAGTATCTATATTGGATAAACTTAGTTAGAATATGAGTTTCAAAATATGATTTAAAATTAAATTAAACTTCTTAATCTCTCTACATATCGTTGTTTCTATCTTGGTACAAGTCCCTTAGGATGTATTCTATCCTTTTGAATTAAGTGTGGAAATCTAAATAATTTTTAAATTAAAATGGTCACGCGTCGTGACGCTATGGTATGGGCGTCACAACTCTCAGCTAGGCTGGGTCAAGGCAAAGAGTAAACTGGTTGCGCGTCGCGACGCGTCATGACGTGCGTCGTGAGGCTCCTGCTCATCGCGACTCTGGTAGGCGCACATCTATGTAACATCCATGATTAGGAGATGCCGCCGGCAAGGGATAGGCTAATCCATCCCATTAAGCCTATGATTTCCTGGCTATGATCTTTACTGAAACTCTAACACAATTATGACTCATGTGTGCCCAAACAATAACATGCAGGGAACTTTAATGCAAATATATACATACTGAAGACTGTTTTTTCTATGATTTAACTTCATAACATGATAACTCTTTATACATACAATCTCTACTACATAACAAGCATGATACATGACTATACAACGACTCTGACTAAACTCATTAATCGATTTGACTTGGTGGACACAGACCCTCTAATGACTGCCATCAATATCCAATCCTTCTGAGCTCATCCTGCAGGGTCCTGCAAAATAAAACATTGGGAGGGGGGTTAGACCGTCATACGATCTAAGTGAGCGGACAAAAATTGAAATACTGTTACAAAAATATTTTGTTCTAAAACCAAAAATTCAAGAAATGGCTTTATACCAAAAACTCTTTTTCTATCAGAAAAATCTGGGCTTCTTTTCTGAAAATCTCTTCTGAACACTTTCTGAAAAACTTATCTTTCTAAAGGTTTGTTATAAAACTGATGTTTTCTTAAAAACTTGCATTTCTAAAATCCCTTCTGAAATCTGTTTTGAAAACTTTTCTAATGTACAAGTTTCTAAAAACTGTCTCTGAAAAACTGATTTCTATTTTTGAAAATTGCCTCTGAAAAACCTGACGTATGGAGGCGTTACGTATCACCGTCCCCCCATACGCCTAACTAGAGCTAGAAGTGCAAATCCATGACTTTGGAGCATTACGTATCACCGTCCCCCAAAGCATTCCACTACTGTGGGATGGATTTTATTAAGCTTGAAGTGTGCAAATTTGATTTGTCAAACTTAAAGCTTATCTTTATTTAATTAGATTAAATTGTACAAATGACTAAAATACCCCCAAGGTCAGTTTTTGCTTGATTTTTAAAGTGAAAATTTTGTTTTTGATTTCATTCTCTAAGCCTTGGCCGAAACCTCCATTAAAGAAAGCTCTAAAATATTTGTTTGAAGAAACAAAGAAGAAAGTAAAGAATTCAAGGAAAAGCTTAAAGAACGTTGAAGATTAGTAGGTAATCTTTAATATTCATAAGTGTAGAAAATTATTTTCTTATTCTTGAATTACTAGAATGGTTCTAGGGTTTATTTACTTCTTAGAAATTGGGCCCTTTTGATTTGGAGGATGGATTTGAGGCTAGATGCATGCGAGAAGTTTGATTGGATGATATTAGTGTAATATTTATTCAATTTTGTCATTTGATGACTTGTTGCCATTCTAGAGTGTTATGACCACTCTTGTAATGCCTAGATTTTTTCTTGGGTGCTTTATTAGTGGTGGCTTGGATTGGTGTTGTGATTAATGTGATTAATATTAAGAAAATTATATTAAAGCATGAAATATTGATATTTTAGGTTTCTGGATTAGATCTGGAAAATTGGGTTTATGGTGATGAAAATTATTTCATATAAATGTATTGGATGTGTTTTGGGTATTGGAACATTTTTCGGAAACCGTTTCGGAGTTGAAATATGCAAAAACAACGAAAAATGGCGTTACCGGGTGACTTTTAAGCCAACCAGGTGACGGCTGACCAAACGGTGAATTGGTCATTGTTCGGGCATCCCATGAACTGCCCTAGTACTATTGGGGCTGACCTGGGCAGCCCTCATATGCATTGGGTGGTGTGTTCGGTCAAAAACACATTTTATGCCATTTTGCAGAAAAATATTTTCGTAAAAGTTTCGCGATGTGTCTTAATTATTTATGTCATTATTTGATATCGAATAAATATGATTAGGTGAAATATGAATGAATTATTCATTTGGATATTGAATAATTTATTCAGTAATTTAAAAAGTTTTAAAATTATAATTTCACCCGAACCGCGAGCTTCCGCTGCGCCCGCGCCAAAACCCCAACAAAATGGTATCAGAGCAGGTCTGACCCCAATTTTGATGTTTGCATATGCATGTAATTTAGATATTTCTTGACTTTTCAGTTCTACGCTAACGAGAAACGTAATGGAAATTTAATGGTTAAGTTAAGTTATGTTTTCTAAAGTAGAATTGTACTGTTTAGAAATTGATCTAGATTAAATTCTGCATTTGATGTAGAGCAATGCTTTCTTGAGGAATATCCCGCTTAAATAAGGTAGTATAGTGACATGTATTAGATGCATGTTTCTTGGTCCGTCTTGTCAATATGGTTTATGGATATCTTTCTATGGCTGTATCCGAGATCATGCCAAAGCAGTGAGGGTGTTGTTGATAGAATTTTATCGATGCCGGATGTTTATTTGATACTAGATAAATTCAAGTGAAAGTGGAAATCCTGAACGTGTCAAAGCTGTCAGGACTACATTGGTAGCTTGAGTTTGTCATTGGCAAGTGAAGCCTTGATACGCCTCTTTGTGAATGTGCCAAAGCTGTCATAACGAGAAATGGTCAGGACCAAAATCAGAAGTCACAGTGAGTGTGATTGACAATGAGTTGTCTACCTAATGAATATACATAGGCGAGATCGTGCCAAAGTTGTGAGTCAAAATATATTCATGGGGTCCACTTCTCAATATGGAATTCCATTTAATTATTGAATTCTCGTTTTCGGTTGGGGATTACGGTATTACGTAAAGTAGTGGGAGACACTGCTAGGTTAAAAATCCATAACTAAAGCAGTGTGTAATATTATGGAAATTACCGCTTGTATGTTTTCCTTATTCTATATTGTTCATAGAATTAAACTTATTATCCACTGCATGCATATTATTTGAATATGTTTTATGATGTTACTTATAGTTGCGTATTTCTAGAATAGGTTTTAAAATGTAAGTAGTCTTGGATATTGTTAGATTAGTCAAAACCATCGGGAACTGTTGTTCTGATTTTCATGAAAATCAAGATGTTTAGTGACTTAGTTACTAAGTCACGATAAGTAATCTAAATAGAATCTGTTTTAGGATATAATTATCTAGAGAGAATAGTTTCTTGTGCGGTAAGAATTGACGTGAATTAGTTCATATCTCAAGATTCTTGACTGGCATTAAGAAAACTCCATTAGGTATTTGTTTATCTTATAATGACGTTTCTTGACTTTAGTGACTTTTAGAAGTCACGTGTTTGACATAGTTTGCTAATCAATTATTTACAATTATTGTGAATAATTGAAGGCAAATTATAGAGCTTAAGACATGAGATGTGTATAGTTGTGTGTTGAGAATATCAATTCTCACAATACGAAAATTATAAGTATTGGATATCAAATCTCCCGTCTAGTTATTTAAAATAGTGTTTAATGATTATTTTTATATTTGATATCAGAACTTGCGACTATTGGATAGTTGCTTGTTCTTTATAAATAATTGTTACATATTTTAAAATGAATAGTAGTGTCATTGATGAAGAGATAGACATTAAGAAAAATATTCGATTAACTAAATAACTTAGAACATTGCTTTATGAGATTTTATCATATAAGCATTAGATGCTTATTTCGTACGGTAAATGATGGTATGATACGAGATCACACCATATATCCTTATCCATTTAATGAATATTGTATTCAGGATGTGATTAAATCTCATTTAACCAACGATCATCATTGGACCACATATTTATTAAACTAATACATTGGATGTATGACAAGAAACCCACTTGGATTCGAAATCCAAGCAAACCCCAAGCAACGGACAGAACCCCAAGAACCGCGAATATGATTTTGTAGAAACAAAACCCTTCCAAGGCCACAAAGAAGACCCACAAAGAACTTGCCCTTGAGAACCTTTAAGATGAATCATTGTAGTGTTTTGCTAGCAATGGAGACGCCACTAAGTTTGCCAAAACTTAGATAAGTCGATTCAAACTTGAAAAGGGGAAGAGCCCTTACAAGAATTCGGCCATAGCCATAGCCAAAGCTTTAAGCTTTTTTAGTTTTTTTTATAAATTTCGTTGGTTGCCTCAAATGAAGAAGAAAGTAAGCTTAAATAGTGTTACAAAAAGAAACCCTAAAGGCATAAAGACAACAATGCCCCTAAAAACGAAATTACACAAATATCAAGTCTTTAAGTCTTCAAATGCCTATGAAGCTTTATTCTAAACTGATTTGGGCCAAGTGAAATGGTTTTGGGCCCTTTCCATCGAAGCTCACATGCATATCTATTTGTTTGTTGCAGTCAGCCATAAAACTCTGAACTAATCCCGTCATTGCTTCTCTGAGTCTTTTGGTCCTCTGCCTCGTAATTGGCCCCTCTGGTACTTGTAATGCGTCCTTTGGTTTGTTGTCGGCCTGGATCATGTCATCCCCTCCCTCTTGAAAAGGATTCGACCTCGAATCTGTACCTGCATCAAAAGGAGTTAAGTCAGAATCATTAAATGTAGCAGACACATTATACTTACCTTGTAAATCCAGCTTGTATGCATTGCCATTAATCCATTCCACAACTTGAAATGGACCATCCCCTCTCGGTTGTAGCTTAGATTTACGTTGTTCAGGAAATCTCTCCTTGCGCATGTGTACCCAAACCCAATCTCCAGGCTGAAATACCACACGTTTTCTTCCCTTATTAGCATGAGAAACATATTGCTCATTCTTTCGTTGTATTTGCTCTCTTGCTTTCTCATGTATGTGCTTCACCAAATCGGCTTTCCTTTTTCCATCTAGCCCCACATGCTCATCAACAGGCAAAGGTAACAAATCCAATGGAGTTAGTGGCTGAAAACCATAAACAATTTCAAAAGGTGAAAATGATGTAGAAGAATAAATGCTACGATTATATGCAACTCAATAAATGGCAACAATCTTCCCAACTCTTCAAATTCTTGCCAACTATAGTGCGCAATAATTGAGATAAAGTCCTATTAACTACCTCTGTTTGTCCATCAGTCTGTGGATGACATGTGGTAGAATATAATAGTTTGGTGCCTAGTTTAGCCCACAACACCTTCCAAAAATGGCTAAGGAACTTAACATCTCTATCAGATACAATACTCCTAGGTATACCATGGAGTCGCACTATGTCTCTGAAAAATAAATCTGCAATGTTTGTAGCATCATCGGTTTTATGACATGCAATGAAATGAGCCATTTTACTAAACCTATCAACTACAACAAAGATTGAATCTCTACCCCTCTTTGTCCTAGGCAAACCTAACACAAAATCCATGATATATCAACCCAGGGTTCATTAGGTATAGGCAAAGGAGTATACAAACCATGTGGCATTAATTTAGATTTAGCATGCTTACATGTTAGACACTTATCACAAATACGCTCAACATCACGTTTCATTTTAGGCCAATAAAAGTGCTCATGTAAAATAGCTAAAGTCTTAGTAATCCCAAAATGCCCCATCAAACCTCCCCCATGCGCTTCCTTCACAAGCAACTCACGCATACTACAAGCAGGAACACACAACCTGTTCGCTTTAAATAAGAATCCGTCATGAATGTAAAACTTTCCAAAAGATGACTTTGCATAAGTAGCAAAAATCTCACCAAAATCAGAATCACACTCATATAATTCCTTAATCAAATCAAATCCCAACATCCGTGCATGCATTGAAGTAAGTAAAACATACCTGCGAGATAATGCATCGGCCACTATGTTTTCTTTACCTTGCTTGTAGCGTATAACATATGGAAATGACTCAATGAATTCCATCCATTTTGCGTGTCGCTTATTCAGCTTACCTTGACCCTTCAAGTGTTTTAATGATTCATGGTCGGTGTGGATCACGAACTCTTTAGGCCACAAGTAGTGCTGCCATGTCTCAAGTGCTCTCACAAGCGCATATAACTCTTTGTCATACGTGGGGTACCTCAAAGCTGCTCCATTCAGCTTCTCACTAAAATAGGCTATTGGCCGCTTTTCTTGCATGAGAACTGCTCCAATACCTAACCCTGATGCGTCGCACTCAATCTCAAATGTCTTCTTGAAGTTGGGTAGTGCTAAAATGGGTGCACTGCATAACTTCGCTTTAAGGTCCCGGAATGCTCGCTCTTGCGCCTCGCCCCATTGAAAACCAACTGTCTTCTTTACTACCTCAGTCAATGGCGCGGCAATGCTACTGAAGTCCTTGACAAATCTCCTATAGAGCTCGCTAACCCATGAAAGCTTCGGACTTCTGTCACTGTAGTTGGTGTAGGCCATTCCTGAATTGCCTTTACCTTCTCCACATCTACCTCGATGCCATCTGCACTCACAACAAAGCCAAGAAAAACAATTCTATCCATGCAAAATGTGCATTTGTTAGAGTTAGCATACAATTGTTCTTTTCGTAAAACATCAAGTACATGCTCCAAATGCATTACATGCTCATCTACTGTTTTACTATAAACTAAGATGTCATCAAAATAAACCACAACAAACTTACCTAAAAATGCACGCATAACATGATTCATCAATCTCATAAATGTGCTAGGTGCGTTTGAGAGACCAAATGGCATAACAAACCATTCATACAAGCCATACTTAGTCTTAAATGCAGTTTTCCACTCATCTCCCTTTCTCATGCGAATTTGATGGTATCCACTCTTTAAATCAATCTTACTAAAAATTTTGGAACCATGCAATTCATCCAACATGTCATCTAGTCTAGGAATGGGGTGACGATACTTTACCGTAATATTATTGATAGCTCGGCAGTCAACGCACATACGCCACATCCCATCTTTCTTAGGAACTAGAAGCACTGGTACTGCACAAGGACTCATGCTTTCCCTTACATACCCCTTGTCCATCAACTCCCGTACTTGCCTTTGTAGCTCATTTGTCTCCTCGGGATTGCTCCTATAAGCCGGTCTGTTAGGAATGACTGCTCCAGGTATGAAGTCTATCTGGTGTTCAATACCTCTAATGGGTGGAAGCCCACTAGGTATGTCCTCTTGTCAGTACGTCACTGTAATCCTGCAAAAGAGATGAAATAGACACAGGAAGCAAATGGTCAGAGTTAGTAAAATAAATATGAGGCTCCTTATAGACTAACAATAACATGAGCTTGCTAGCCTTGAACGCTTTCCTTGCTTCACCCTCACCCATGTAGAAACTCTTTTTAACTCTCCCTTTTTTTTTGGATAAGGTAAGTATTATAACCAAAAGAAAACTATACAAGAGCAAAGGGGCATCCCCCAGGATCTAGAGAGGACATGCCCTCCTAGAAGAAAGCCAAACGGCTACAAGAGATCAACTAAAGATATCATCGGGCAAGTGCCATGAAAGGTGAAGCCATTTATTGTCATATATGGAGTCACCTTACGTAAAGAACTAACACGATTCCGAACATCAAAAACAATATCATATAGAAGAACAGAAACTGGCCTAAGAGGCATATCATTAGTGCGAGCATTCCTCTCCCTCCATATATGGTAAACTGACGCTGCAAAGGACAGACGAACCAGAAGATGATATAAAGAGGCACCGGAGAACTGACAAAGCCACTCAACAGTTTGGCGCCAATCTTGACAGCTCCAATCTAATCCACACATGGCTAGCACAGACGACCAAACCCTCGATGAAAAGAGGCACTGAAATAAAAGATGATCGATGTTCTCACTCGAACAACCACAAAGGATACACCGCGAGCATGAGGATATACCAAATTTCATTAGACTGTCATGAGTACAAAGGCCTCCCTGAATAGACATCCAAAGAAGAAAAGAATGGCGGGGAATAGATTTCCGGAACCAGACAACTCGGGACCAAGGCATCTCGGGTCTCCTTGACCTCAAAGCATTCCAGGCACTATCCACAGAAAATCTCCCATGTCTATCATCCTTCCAAGCCAGCACATCCTCCCTCAAACTAGAAGGAGACGGAAGGTGAGTCTGAGCCAAATCAACAAGAGCAGCAGATCTAGAAGGGGGCCAATGCCAAGCAGAATCAGAGATAATGGAAGCAACTGTCGCCATCCTATCCAAGCCAGAATCATAAATCACTCTCTCGCCCAATGAGTCCTCAATCGGGCCTACAGGATGCCAATTATCAAACCACAATAATGTCGACTCACCATTCCCAATACTCACTCTCATCCGCCGACGGGACCAAGAACGAAGCTCCAAAATCTTACGCCAACTCCAAGAGCAATCAGAAGGACGTGGGATCTCCCAAAAACTTCTCCCCCTCAGTAAATAAGAGTAAACCCAAGTAGACCAAGAAGAAACCTGACCAGAACAGAGAAACCAAATATGCTTGACAATAGCCGCTCTATTCCAAGCTTCCAGACTCTTTATACCCAGTCCCCCCTCCTTAAGAGGTAAACAAATTTTGCTCCAAGCTACTCTAGCCCCAGTAGGGATAAGCGCACTACCCTTCCAAAGGAAAGAACGTAGGATAGTCTCCACCTTCCTAATCACTGACTTAGGAAGAATAAATAAAGAAGACCAATAAACTTGAATGGAGAACAAAACAGACTTTATAAGCTGGAGCCGACCTGCATAAGAGAGAAACTTACAACTCCAGCTTTTAGCACGCATAACAATACGATCCACAAGAGAAGCACAGTCAGAGGCCCTAAGTTTAGTAGAGATCAAAGGAACCCCCAATACCTCACAGGAAGAGTCCCCACCTGGAATCTTAACACATCACGCAGTTGGTCTTGCATAGAAAGAGAGATGCCAGAAGAGAAGAGATGACTCTTAGCTGGATTCGGAATTAAACCTGATAAACCACTGAACTGCCCAATACAATCCTTGATCAAAGAAACAGAGGATGCATCTGCTTTACAAAAAATCATAAGGTCATCTGCAAAACAGAGATGAGTAAGACGGTCCTTTGAACACCGCCAGTGGAACTGGAAACCCGGATCAGTAGCCATATTACGAAGAAGGCCTGATAAAACTTCCATAGCCAAAACAAAAAGATAAGGAGACATAGGATCACCTTGTCGCAACCCACGACCCCCAGAGAAAAATTCATGCAGCTCACCATTAATAGAAACAGAGAATCTCGTAGTAGTCATACACTCCTGAATCCAACCCACCATCCTCTCAGGAATACCAACAGTCCTCAGAACCTCAACCAAAAAATCCCAACGAACAGTGTCATAAGCTTTCATCAAGTCAATCTTAAGAGCACACCTCGGGGAACCGCCATTCCGGTGATAATTCCGAACCAATTCCTGACATAAGAGAATATTGTCGCTAATACGCCTTCCTCGACAAAAGCAGATTGATTCTGACTGATCACTGAAGGGAGAATGACCTTAATTCTGTTCGCAATCAGCTTAGCAATGCACTTGTAAATGGTGTTACAGCAAGAAATGGGCTTATAATCCTTAACCTGGGAAGGATTAGGAATCTTAGGAATCAGAGCAATGGATGTAGTATTTACCTGCCTCAAAAGACGTCCAGAAGAAAAGAATGAATGAATAGCACATAAGACATCATCCCCCACAATATTCCAACACTTCTTAAAGAAACCCGAATTAACCCATCCGGACCTGGAGCTTTATTGTCTTTCAGCCCGAACAAAACAGCTTTAATCTCCTCATCCTCAACCTCACGAGAAAGAGCCATACTCTGCTCCTCAGTCACATGTCTAGTAATAGCATAATGGAGGGTCACCCTATCAAAATCCTGCTGACGATGCTGAGGACCTAAAAGGGACTCAAAAAGAAACAATCTCATCTCTAACCAAGCATCTTCCTCCACACGGGTACCATCCTCTTTAGTAATAGAAGTAACCTTACTACGGCCATGAAAACTCTTCATAGCGGTAAAGAAGAACTTAGAATTCTGATCCCCAAGGTTAAGCCACTGAACACGAGATTTCTGTCTATTAAAGCCTTCTTCAGCCCGACTCAAATCACCATAACTCACTGAAAGACGAGCTTCCCCTTGGAAACTCCCACGGCCTTGGCCTTATTGTTCTCACCAGATACACCACTCTCATTAGTCTCACCCAAGGTGGTTTTTCCCTTCGCTCTCTCTTTGTCACGCTCAAGTTGCAACTTAACCTGATCTTCATGGACTTGTGCAGGTGTAAGTGGGTATAATGTAATGGGTTTTCCCTTATGCTGGAAAGAGTACTTGTTCTTGAACCCATCATGAATAACCTTCTTATCAAACTGCCACGGCCTGCCCAAAAGAATATGTCCTGCATGCATCGGTATCACATCACATAGGACATCATCTGTGTATGGCCCAATGGTAAAGCTCAACAATACCTTATTTGTCACACTTATTTCCCCACAATCATTTAACCACTGCAACTTGTAAGGCTTCGGGTGTCTTAAGCAACTCAACCCCAATCGCTCAATCAAAGCTGTGCTAGCTACATTAGTACAACTGCCCCCCATCTATGATCATACTACATCCCTTGCCATTCACACGGCACCTAGTATGGAATATATTATCCCTCTGCTGCACACTCTCATCCTCTACAACATGTGCACTCAAAGCACGCTTGACAACGAAGGATAAGTTATCCAGCGGGTATGCAGCTCCCTCATGGTCACTAGCATCCTCCAACTCTGGCATCTCCTCCTCAACCTCACTATCGGTAGAGTACACCTCTCCACTCTTTTTATCAATCACTAAGGTACGCCTATTGGGACATTGTGAAGCATAGTGTCCCATGCCCAAACATTTGAAACACTTTACATCCTTAGTTCTAGTAGTTGCTCCCTCAGGTTTTGGTCTAGTCTTGATCTGTTCTGCAGCCTCTTTACCCTTGGCACTAGGTTCGGCCCTAGGCTTATTAAAGCCTCCACTGAATTCACCTCTAGGCTTGTCAAAGCCTCCATCTCGCTTCTCATTCGGAACCCATTTCCCTTTCCATGCAGAAGTAGCCTGAGTACCAAATCTGGATGTTGACTTTTTCTTGAGTTGCCTTTCTATCTTGATACCCATGTGAAGCATATCCTCCAAATCAACATAATGATGCAACTCCACCATGTTTGCAATCTCTCTATTCAAGCCCCCTAGAAACCGTGCCATAGTAGCTTCTGCATCCTCAACTACATTTGCCCTGATCATGGCAACTTCCATCTCTGTGTAATAGTCCTCAACACTCTTGGTCCCCTGATACAGATGTTGTAGTTTCTGATACAACTCCCTATAGTAATGGCTGGGTATAAATCTCTTTCTCATGAGACCCCTAAGTTCTGCCCATGTCTGAACCGGTCTCTCATAGTTTCTCCTTCGAGTAGAGACAAGCTGATCCCACCAAATCATAGCATAATCGGTAAACTCAATTGCTGCCAGACTGATCTTCTTCTCGTCTGAGTAGTGATGACAGTTGAAAATCAATTCTATTTTCTTTTCCCATTCTAAATAAGCTTCAGGATCATTCTTGCCTTGGAATGTTGGTATCTTGATCTTGATGCTACCTAGATCACCATCTACATCTCCTCGCCTACCATATCCTCACCGATCATAATCCCCTCTTCTGGCATCAAATGCACCTCTATCATCAAACTGTCTATCCCTCCTATCATTCCTCCTATCAAACCTCCTATTAGGCCTCCTATCATGCCCAGGCTGAAATCTCTCCTCCACATCATCAAAACCATCAGAATCATCAAACTCATTTTCAGCTTCCTCTTCATCTGGTGGTACATACTGTGGTGGTACACAGCGAGGTGGTACATTGTGAGGTGGTGGTACATTCTGAGGTGGTGGTACTCTGGGACCGCTACCAGTTTGAATACTCTCGACACTCTTGGACAATCTCTCCAAAGCAGTATTCATGTTCTCCATCATATCTGTAAATTTCCTATCCAAAGCCTCAAGCTTTTTCATCAGTAGTTAGACCTGCCATCTCAACACTAAACAAACAGATTAGAAATAACAAGAAAGTAAATCAAATATCTAAATCCTCACAATCTCACGTGTTTACACTCGAATGATATCACTCCACTCGTGGTTGCACTCTATTGGCTTTTACCCGATACTGTGCTCACAATCACTGCCTTTTACCACTCTTGAGTTTGTCCTCAATTCAAATGTGAACTACACTCAATCCAAGAATACAAACCAAATGTAGTCCTCAAGCTAGCATGAACACAACGGACCCAACAATATATATATATATAGGGCAAGCGGAAAACAAAACGCGAACAGGAATAGTAATGACGGATACTCAATCAATAATACTTAAGCTAGAGTAATTAGAAATAAGGAGTAAACAATTAGCACAATGGAAAAAAAAATAAGCATGCAAATTCACGGTCGTATGCAATTTCGGGAGAAAATTTGGCACCTCTATAAAAATTTTGATGGAATACCCTCCACGGGCACCTAAATGATAATATGGAACAAACTAGATTCAACCAAAAAAAATCAATTTTTTACTCCCTTACAAGAATAAGTCAATTCAAACTTGAAAAGGGGAATCCCTCCCTTACAAGAATTCGGCCATAGCCAAAGCTTTAAGCTTTTTTAGTTTTTTTATAAATTTCGTTGGTTGCCTCAAATGAAGAAGAAAGTAAGCTTAAATAGTGTTACAAAAAGAAACCCTAAAGGCATAAAGACAACAATGCCCCTAAAAACGAAATTACACAAATATCAAGTCTTTAAGTCTTCAAATGCCTAGGAAGCTTTATTCTAAACTGATTTGGGCCAAGTGAAATGGTTTTGGGCCCTTTCCATCTAAGCCCACATGCATCTCTATTTGTTTGTTGCAGTCAGCCAAAAAACACTGAACTAATCCCGTCATTGCTTCTCTGAGTCTTTTGGTCCTATGCCTCGTAATTGGCCCTTCTGGTACTTGTAATGCGTCCTTTGGTTTGTTGTCGGCCTGGATCATGTCAATGTATGTAGTTTAATGAATTAGAAATTGCCTTGGATAATTTTCTTTACTTCGTAACTTAGTTAATGAGTTGTCATGACTTAGTTGCATGTTTCTAAAAGAACATGTATTGAACGTCTTGAATGGTTCAAGAACTTTCAATATGTTTCTGATGAAACGCGGATATAATATTTTGAATGGTTCAAAGATATTCTATTTGAAGTGTTGAAAACTAAAATTTTAAAATTCATCGTGAGTCTTTGAATTGTTCAAGGATGTTTGATATGATCAAACATATGAATTTATGGCAATTAGTTCTAAAGTTATTTAATGAATGTGATTCTTACTCAATATTATTCTTCTACGATTCCATCATGATGAAATTGATTAGTAGGAGAAATCGAATCTTATATGATCTGATTCGTTTGATTGAGTGTTACCGAATTAGTTTTCAATACTCTTGAGGATATGCTCTAGTAACACTAATTTATCTTTTTAATTAATTGAAGTTCCATTAGTTTCTACAGTTATGTATATGATATGTATAAGTAGAAAATTCGAATCTTAAAAGGTTTGAGATTATAATCTTTCTTTTGTATAATGATTATATAATTGAAAGTACTTGCGCCTTGGAGGTACAAGTAAAAGTTTATCATTCATTCTATTTGATAGAATATTGTATTCTATTTGATAGAATATATTTTCTTCGACCCTTTTTTTTGGATAAAGTAAGTGTATAACCAAAAGAAAACTATACAAGAGCAAATGGGCATACCCCAGACTACTAGAGAGGACAGGCCCTCCTAGAAGAAAAGCTGAAAGGCTACAAGCAAAAGAAGATCAACAGAAAATGTCATCGGGCAAGTGCCAGGATAGGTGAAGCCATTTATTGTCATAAGATGGATTCACCTTCCGTAAAAAGCCAGCACGATTCCGAACATCAAAACAATATCACTAAGCATGACAGAAACAGGCCGAAGAGGCGCATCATGTGTGCGGGCATTCCTCTCCCTCCATAAATGGTAAACTGACGCGGCAAAAGACAGCCGAACAAGAAGATGACGTAAAGAGGCGTCAGAAAACTGACACATCCACTCAACAGTCTGAAGCCAATCTCGGCAACTTCAATCTAACCCACACATAGCCAGCACAGTCGACCAGACCTTAGAAGAGAAGGAGCACTGGAAGAAAAGATGATCAATATATCCTCACTAGAACGACCACAGAGAATACATCGCGAGCAAGCAGAGATACCAAACCTCATCAAACTATCCTGAGTACAAAGGCCTCCCTGAATAGACATCCAAAGCAAAAAGGAATGGCGGGGAATGGCCTTCCGGAACCAAACAACTCGAAACCAATGCACCAAGGTTCCCCTAGACTGCATAGCATTCCAGGCACTATCCACAGAAAATCTCCCTCTACTATCATCCACCCAAATCAGCTCATCCTCCCTCAAGCTATAAGGATTTGGAAGAAGGGCCCGAGCCAGATCAATAAGGGCGGCAGACCTAGATGGGGGCCACCGCCAAGAAGAATCAGAAATAATGGAAGTAACTGTAGCCATCATATCCAAGCCAGAGTCATAAATCACTGTAACCATCATATCCTCCCTCAGAAATACTTGATGTGTAACATTGGATGTTGACAGTTGTAGAAAAGACTTGACTTATTGAAGTTAATTGTGAGAATGATAAACTATAAATGGAACTACATAATTAATAAGATGAAATGGCCCTAATATATCTTTCGTATAAGTCCAATAGGATGTTAGAATCATTTACAAAGTATTTGATACCTAATGATTCTGTTGTTTTCTTATCGAAGAAAATAATCATATAACTTATAGTTGGAGCGATATTTGATATCGATTTCGGAAATTACCATTGAACCATAGATCTAAGATTGTTCATAGCTTACTACGATCAAGTTTTGAACTTGATTAAGCTTTCTTTATGAATAGTTCATAAAATGTGCTAATGGTTTGCGCAGCAAAAGCAATGTGAGCTAATTAAAGGTTTGACCTTTACAGTATGACAATGAGAAAGGTTTTACTCAACAATCTATTGTAGATTCTGAGGAAATTTGTCTCTAGTCGCATTAATTGAATAATTAAATATCTGTTGGTTAATGTTGATATTAAATTATGTATTTTGGCTAAAGAATGCAAAGTGGTATTCCTGAATGGTTTCTTCGAATAAGAGATCCGTTGTGGTTTCTTTGTTTGAAGAGTTCATTCTAGAATGACCCTGGAGTTTGTATTGTACAAATTTCTTTCTAATGTTATATATTCTAACGACATTACCATTATTAATGTAATAATGAGATGTTTATAAGGTAAAAAGGTTTACCTAAGTCTTCTTTTCTCTGTGAATACAGTGGAGTAGTCTCTATTATATTTGATATAAAGTTTCATATTTGATATAAAACTAAGAGACTTGTGAGATACTCCTATTAGTCGTGCATTAGATATGATCTAATAAAAGACACAACAAGACTATCTGTGTGACATTTAGTATAACTATTTGACAGTTAGTGTGTCTCTTGTATATAGTATTTATCTTTCGTAAAGAATGATTCCTTAGTCGAAAGAAAAATTGATTAGAATGTCTAATCAATCTTATGCATTATAGGATGATGGCATAATGAATACTATATATTATATACGATTAAAGATATCAATTTATTTGTAACTGTTATGAGTTATTTTGATATGTTGTAGACCATAGGATGTGTCTTGAAACATGTTCTTTATTATCTTTGAGCTATTAAGAACAAGTTTCTTATTCATGGAGAATATAATCCGCAACCATTAGAATGAAATTAATTTTGAGTCTAATTATGACATTAGATGGTCTATGTCATATAAAGTCAGAAAAGATGCAGTGGGAGGGTCACCGTTAATTCTATTGAATTAGTAGAATTACTTGTAACTTATGAAGTATTGACTTATGAAGTTGCATAGTGACCTTATAGATTAGAAGTTTTGATATTAGTATTGTGTTTGCGGTTGTCTACATAGTATTTTGGATTTGATTTCTAAATACATAGATAACTTAATAGCTATAGCACAATATTCATATCGCATCTGAGTCATATTGATGTAGAACTTGGATTCTATAAAATATTAATGATGATGGTTAAGGGAAACAATTGGGTTTGTTGGACAAACTCATTTTGTTAAAGCGGGCTTACTTGTTGTTGCCTACCTTTTGAGTGCTAGGTGAGCTCTTGAGAGCCATGAGTATGGGATACACATAAATGTATTGGATGTGTTTTGGGTATTGGAACATTTTCCGGAAACTGTTTCAGAGTTGAAATATGCGAAAACGGCGAAAAATGGCGTTACCGGGTGACTTTTGAGCCAACCGGGTGACGGCTGCCAAAACGGTGAATTGGTCACTGTTTGGGCAGCCCATGAACTGCCCTAATACTATTGGGGCTGACCTAGGCAGCCCTCATATGCATTGGGTAGTGTGTTCGGTCAAAAACTCGTTTTATGCCATTTTACGGAAAATCATTTTCGTAAAAGTTTCGCGATGTTTCTTAACTATTTATGTCGTTATTTGATATCGAATAAATATGATTAGGTGAAATATGAATGAATTATTCATTTGGATATTGAATAATTTATTCAGTAATTTAAAAAGTTTTAAAATTATGATTTCACCAGAACCGCGAGCTTCCGCTGCATCGGCGACAAAACCCCAACAGTTACGTATCGCCGTTTCAAAAGCCACTGAACTAGAACTAGGGGTGCTAATCTATACTACCCAACAAGCTCTGAAACGAGGATTTAGGGGCATTTGTCATCCCTAGTCTTGAACTAGGATATGAGGGCGTTACGTATCGCCGTACCCCCAATCCTACACATGTGCACATATGATGTCCGTCAATTCCATAACTGAATGAAGTTACATACTGAGGTTGGTTTTTCCCCCATGCCTCGAAAAAACATAAAATCAATCTCTGAAAACATTTATTTTCTCAGTCGTAACTTTTCATAAAATAACCGTAATAATAATAAACTAACGCCCTAAAGCGTAAAAAAAATAAGTCTGATATAAAAAAAATAATAAAATGAAAATCAATTTTAAGGAAAGAGTTTCCACTCACAAATTGGAATCCGGTTGGTGCTATATCGCTTCGTCGAAGGAAAATACAAATCAATTTTAAGGAAAGAGTTTCCACTCACAGATTGGAATCAATTTTAAGTGGTATCTTGGTTAGACTTTAAACCATGAGATTAGTTTCGGAACTAGGCTAAATTTTTTTCAATTCAAGTTCGTGATATCGTTACTTAGTATATCATGCTTGAAATAAGATGTAATACATGTATGCGAACTAATACGAGACCCTAAGGTTGGTCTCTAACACGCTAAGGTGGAATTGGGATGGTTTAAAACTGTTTTAGGGAAATTCTGGTCTTCGCGTCGCGACGCAAGGCATTGCGCGTCGCGACGTTCTTGATTCCAAAAATAAATTGCCTGATTTTCCAGTGCGCGTCGCGACACAAATTTCATGCGTGTCGCGAAGCGTACAAACCAGAAGCAGATCTTCGATAATTTCCCAGAACGCGTCGCAACGCAAGGGTAAAATTCAGGCCTGAATCCAACTTCCTCATGTCCTTACACCCAAATAAAGTTTCATTATAACATCATCAAATCAGAATTCTTGAGAAAGTTGTGGAATTCTATAGATAGGTCCAGATTTACTATTCATCCGAAATTTAGATCTGCATTTTTGACTTACATTTGATCCGAATTTGGAAAACTGTTTAACGCGGAAGTTGTAGGACTCGGTCTTAGCTTTCAGGCGATATAAAATTCATAAAAATCCGAGATAGTATGAAAAAGTTACGGCCCGATTACTATAAACTATTCGAGATAGAACATAAACTAAGTTTCGCGTCAAAATTTCAAGGAATTTTTCCGAATGTCCCAATACCATTTTATGAGCTTATATTTTCTTGGACATGATTTATGTTAAGTATCATGCCTCTGAGTTATAATAGTCGTCTGGTTCCCCGGATGTTACAAATTCTTCCCCCATTAATTAGGATTCGTCCTCGGATCCTTATTAAAACTGAAATCTTTGAGTCGGTCTAGATCCGAGAATCTCGATGCTGAACACCTTACCGTAAGTTGCATAACTCACGTGATATTTTTTAGGTCACCAACTTACAATCGTCTACATACTTATTCTTTTACTTCGCTTCATCAACTGTATTGTAACCTCGAAGGTACTCTATTTCTGTCTGCATGGAGTGATACTTTACTTTATTTCTAAAGCTCATAAGTTTGCATTACTCTTCTTCTTATCTTAATTTATGTTTCATACATGATACCTCTTGAATTTCTTGATTGAATGACAATTCCTTGTCCTTACTTTGTAAAAGTTCTACCGGGTACTTAATACTACCGTCAAGATACAACTATTGTTACGTCTTGCAGAAATCTTACTCTTCGAACCCTAGCTATGGCCAACTATTAGGAGCATAATAGAGAATGAAAATTATGTCATATAAATGTATTGGATGTGTTTTTGGGTATTGGAACATTTTCCGGGAACTATTTCAGAGTTGAAATATGCGAAAACGGTGAAAAATGGTGTTACCGGGTGACTTTTGAGCCAACCTAGAGACGGCTGCCCAAACGGTGAATTGGTCACTGTTTGGGCAGCCCATGAACTACCCTAGTACTATTGGGGCTGACCTGGGCAGCCCTCATATGCATTGGGTAGTGTATTCGATCAAAAACGCGTTTTATGCCATTTTACGGAAAATCATTTTCGTAATAGTTTCGTGATGTTTCTTAACTATTTATGTCGTTATTTGATATCGAATAAATATGATTAGGTGAAATATGAATGAATTATTCGTTTGGATATTGAATAATTTATTCCGTAATTTAAAAATTTTTAAATTATGATTTCACCCGAACCGCGAGCTTTCGCTGCGCCCGTGCCAAAACCCCAACAGTTACGTATCACCGTTTCCAAGGCCACTGAACTAGAACTGGGGGTGCTAATCTATACTACCCTCCAAGCTCTGAAACTAGGCTTTAGAGGCATCTGTCATCCCTTGTCCTGAACTAGGATATGGGGGCATTACGTATCGCCGTCCCCCCAATCCTACACATGTGCACATATGATGTCCGTCAATTCCATAACTGAATGAAGTTACATACTGAGGTTGGTTTTTCCCCCATGCCTCGAAAAACCATAAAATCAATCTCTTAAAACATTTATTTTCTCAATCGTAACTTTTCATAAAATAACTGTAGTAATAATAATAAACTAACGCCCTAAAGCGTAAAAAAAATAAGTCTGATATAAAAAAAATAAAAAAATGAAAATCAATTTTAAGGAAAGAGTTTCCACTCACAGATTGGAATCCGGTTGGTGCTATATCGCTTCGTCGAAGGAAAATACAAATCAATTTTAAGGAAAGAGTTTTCACTCACAGATTGGAATAAATTTTAACTGGTATTTTGGTTAGACTTTAAACCATGAGATTAGTTTCGGAACTAGGCTAAATTTTTTCAATTCAAGTTCGTGATATCGTTATCTAGTATATCATGCTAGAAATAAGATGTAATACATGTATGCGAACTGATACAAGACCCTAAGGGTGGTCTCTAACACGCTAAGGTGGAATTGGGATGGTTTAAAACTGTTTTAGGGAAATTCTGGTCCTCGCGTCGCGACGCGCTTGATTCCAGAAACAAATTGTCTGATTTTCCAGTGCGCGTCGTGACACAAATTTCTTGCACGTCGCGAAGCGTAGTAACTAGAAGCAGATCTTCGATAATTTACCAGAACGCGTCGCAACGCAAGGCCAAAATTCAGGCCTGAATCCAACTTCCTCATGTCCTTACACCCAAATAAACTTTCATTCTTCCATATTTCAACTTTTACACAACAATTCCATAATCACCTATCATATAACATCATCAAATCAGAATTCTTGAGAAAGTCGTGGAATTCTATAGATAGGTCCAGATTTACTATTCATCCGAAATTTAGATCTGCATGTTTGACTTACTTTTGATCCGAATTTGGAAAAATATTTAACGTGGAAGTTGTAGGTCTCGGTATCAGATTTCTGGCGATATAAAATTCATAAAAATCTGAGATCGTATGAAAAAGTTATGGCCCGATTACTATAAACTATTCGAGATAGAATATAAACTAAGTTTCGCGTTAAAATTTCAAGGAATCTTCCGAATGTCCCAATACCATTTTATGCGCATATATTTTCTTGAACATGATTTATGTTAAGTATTATGCCTCTGAATTATAATAGTAGTCAGGCTCTGGTACCGTATAAGTCGTCTGGTTCCCCGGATGTTACAAATTCTTCCCCCATTAATTAGGATCCGTCCTCGGATCCTCTTTAAAACTGAAATCTTTTAGTCGGTCTAGATCCGAGAATCTCGATGCTAAACACCTTACCGTAAGTTGCATAACTCACGTGCTATTTTTTAGGTCACCAACTTACAATCGTCTACATACTTATTCTTTTACTTCGCTTCATCAACTGTATTGTAACCTCGAAGGTACTCTATTTCTGTCTGCATGGAGTGATACTTTACTTTATTTCTAAAGCTCATAAGTTTGCATTACTCTTCTTCTTATCTTAATTTATGATTCATTCATGATACCTCTTGAATTTCTTGATTGA
The DNA here is from genome assembly GCA_019454045.1 of Zanthoxylum bungeanum. Lineage (NCBI taxonomy): Eukaryota > Viridiplantae > Streptophyta > Magnoliopsida > Sapindales > Rutaceae > Zanthoxylum > Zanthoxylum bungeanum. The sequence goes on from SKCR01028355.1 coordinate 204,888, forward strand.
ATGGCAATTTCTTGTCCTTACTTTGTAAAAGTTCTACCGGGTACTTAATACTACCGTCAAGCTACAATTATTGTTACGTCTTGCAGAAATCTTGTTCTTCGATCCCTAGCTATGGCCAACTTTACTTGTCTTCATCTGGTTCCTCCCAGCATGTACTTTTGAACTTCTCTAAACTACCAGCGTTCTCCATGGTTAAGCCTTTCGCATGTACTGATTTCATTCTGGTGCAAGTGTGAAATGAAAAAAATATCTTTTATCTTTCCTTAACGCTGCTTACATAACACAAACTAGTGTTTATCTCCATAACGTAACTATTTAACTCTCTATTTTCTCACTAAGCTTCAAATACTTATGAGTTATGTTCTTTCAAGTTCTCACTTCTCTGATTATCTATGGAGCTTATCACCTCATGATACAATGTCAAATTATTTTTGTATTTCTTTCTAACTAGCGCTATTTACTGAATGGCTTGTATTAGGAAGGTTAATTCTAGGTAACTTCTTTGGATTATTTCTTATTCGGCTAATGACTTAGAAATAAAGTTCCTAAGCTGAGTTAAATCATAGATATATTTTTGCTTAAATTGTGTTCCCTTTCTCGATGTTATTTCTAGAGATTTGGCTCTAGTTACAGTTCATATTATGTCTTATACCCTCTACTGTTATAACTCAGATACTCACAAACTTGTAAGTTCCATTCTTGTCCAACGACCGTTTACGTAACTTATAGCATTATAGTAATTTATCATTTCATTTTCATACTATACTACACATGTACTAAAAGCAACCTTGAAGTGAACTTATCTCATTGGTTCCAATACTAAAAAGTCTTATTGTTACACACTTTTATCATTGTTCACTCAATATTCTCTACTATTATCATCGAGCCTTGACAATTTCTTCTCTAAACCCTTGACTTATTGACCTTCTTAATCTCTCTTTGATCTCCCTCTATACCCAGAAATTTCGTAATCTGTGTCACTGTTTCCTTACCAGAAGAATATCATCTCTACATATCTCTAGCCATAACTAACGCTATAACTTTATATGCTCATCGTTACTAAATTAGTACTTTATCTATTCATCGCTTCATCTAAGGGGTGTAGTATGATCATAGATGGGGGCAGTTGTACTAATGTTGCTAGCACAGCTTTGATTGAGCTATTGGGGTTGAGTTGCTTGAGACACCCGAAGCCTTACAAGTTGCAGTGGTTAAATGATTGTGGGGAGATAAGTGTGACAAAGCAGGTACTGTTGAGCTTTACCATTGGGCCATACACAGATGATGTCCTATGTGATGTGATACCGATGCATGCAGGACATATTCTTTTGGGCAAGCCGTGGCAGTTTGATAAGAAGGTTATTCATGATGGGTTCAAGAACAAGTACTCTTTCCAGAATAAGGGAAAACCCATTACATTATACCCACTTACACCTGCACAAGTCCATGAAGATCAGGTTAAGTTACAACTTGAGCGTGACAAAGAGAGAGCGAAGGGAAACACCACCTTGGGTGAGACTAGTGAGAGTGGTGTATCTGGTGAGAAAAATAAGGCCAAGGCCGTGGGAGTTTCCAAGGGGAGTGTGAGTGAACGTAAGGGGGAAACAAAAGAGAGAGTTAAAAAGAGTTTCTACATGGGTGAGGGTGAAGCAAGGAAAGCGTTCAAGGCTAGCAAGCTCATGTTATTGTTAGTCTATAAGGAGCCTCATATTTATTTTACTAACTCTGACCATTTGCTTCCTGTGTCTATTTCATCTCTTTTGCAGGATTACAGTGACGTACTGACAGAGGACATACCTAGTGGGCTTCCACCCATTAGAGGTATTGAACACCAGATTGACTTCATACCTGGAGCAGTCATTCCTAACAGACCGGCTTATAGGAGCAATCCCGAGGAGACAAATGAGCTACAAAGGCAAGTACGGGAGTTGATGGACAAGGGGTATGTAAGGGAAAGCATGAGTCCTTGTGCAGTACCAGTGCTTCTAGTTCCTAAGAAAGATGGGACGTGGCGTATGTACGTTGACTGCCGAGCTATCAACAATATTACGGTAAAGTATCGTCACCCCATTCCTAGGCTAGATGACATGTTGGATGAATTACATGGTTCCAAAATTTTTAGTAAGATTGATTTAAAGAGTGGATACCATCAAATTCGCATGAGAGAGGGAGATGAGTGGAAAACTGCATTTAAGACTAAGTATGGCTTGTATGAATTGTTAGTTATGCCATTTGGTCTCTCAAACGCACCTAGCACATTTATGAGATTGATGAATCATGTTATGCGTGCATTTATAGGTAAGTTTGTTGTGGTTTACTTTGATGACATCTTAGTTTATAGTAAAACAGTAGATGAGCATGTAATGCATTTGGAGCATGTACTTGATGTTTTACGAAAAGAACAATTGTATGCTAACTCTGACAAATGCACATTTTGCATGGATAGAATTGTTTTTCTTGGCTTTTTTGTGAGTGCAGATGGCATCGAGGTAGATGTGGAGAAGGTAAAGGCAATTCAGGAATGGCCTACACCAACTACAGTGACAGAAGTCCGAAGCTTTCATGGGTTAGCGAGCTTCTATAGGAGATTTGTCAAGGACTTCAGTAGCATTGCCGCGCCATTGACTGAGGTAGTAAAGAAGACAGTTGGTTTTCAATGGGGCGAGGCGCAAGAGCGAGCATTCCAGGACCTTAAAGCGAAGTTATGCAGTGCACCCATTTTAGCACTACCCAACTTCGAGAAGACATTTGAGATTGAGTGCGACGCATCAAGGTTAGGTATTGGAGCAGTTCTCATGCAAGAAAAGCGGCCAATAGCCTATTTTAGTGAGAAGCTGAATGGAGCAGCTTTGAGGTACCCCACGTATGACAAAGAGTTATATGCGCTTGTGAGAGCACTTGAGACATGGCAGCACTACTTGTGGCCTAAGAGTTCGTGATCCACACCGACCATGAATCATTAAAACACTTGAAGGGTCAAGGTAAGCTGAATAAGCGACACGCAAAATGGATGGAATTCGTTGAGTCATTTCCATATGTTATACGCTACAAGCAAGGTAAAGAAAACATAGTGGCCGATGCATTATCTCGCAGGTATGTTTTACTTACTTCAATGCATGCACGGATGTTGGGATTGATTTGATTAAGGAATTATATGAGTGTGATTCTGAATTCTGTGAGATTTATACTACTTGTGCAAAGTCATCTTTTGGAAAGTTTTACATTCATGACGGATTCTTATTTAAAGAGAACAGGTTGTGTGTCCCTACTGTAGTATGCGTTGAGTGCTTGTGAAAGAAGCGCATGGGGGAAGTTTGATGGGGCATTTTGGGATTACTAAGACTTTAGCTATTTTACGAGCACTTTTATTGGCCTAAAATGAAACGTGATGTTGAGCGAATTTGTGATAAGTGTCTAACATGTAAGCATGCTGACAAGAACTCACTTGGGTTGGAAACCAAGCAAACCCCAAGCATCTTTCTCAAAACCCCAAGAACTTTGAATACTGATTTTGTAGGAACAAAACCCAACCAAGATCAGCCCCTAACCACCATGAAACTCACGTCCATGATAACCACAAGCATGAAATCAGATTGTATTTTGCTAGCAATGGAGACGCCACTAAGTTGCCAAGCTTAGATAAGTCAATTTGAACTTGAAAAGGGGAATCCCTCCCTTACAAGAAATTTAGCCATAGCCAAAGCTTAAAAGCTTCAAGTTTGATGAAAATGTCGTGAATGTTGTTCCAAAGAAGAAGAAAACAAAGTTTAAATAGGTTACAAAGAGAAACCCTAAAGGTGTGAATGGACAAAAATGTCCCTAAAGTGAAATTACCAAAAGACCTGAAAACTACCCAAACCATTCACTCAAGCACGTCCCCAAAAGTCTTTTCCACCTAAAGTAGCTTAAAACAATGATTAGAAACTAATCTAACTTAAGCTAATTTGAGGTGCTTACATCAATAGTAAATTGACGTGCTTACTCAATAACAAGGTTCTAAGCATAATTAAGCCTAATGGCATAGTCAACCATGCTAATTACATCATAAATAAAGTCAAAATGTCGAGCAAAAATGACAAAAATGCCCCCATTTGGCCGAATTCAACATAGTCCCAAAATGGGTGAAATCGGGTCAAAAGGGTGCTGGTGCTGAAGCTGCTCTGCTATGCTTCAGTCTGAGCTAATCTGGGTCAAATGAAATAGCTTGGGGACCTCTATGGTTATGCCCATATGTGTCTCTGGTGTGCACTTGACTTGGTTGCTGCAACTGGTCACATAGTTCTAAGCTAGTCCCGCAAAGGCCTCTCTGATCTTCTTTGCTCTTTGACGTGTGATTGGACCTGTTGGCAACTACATGGGTTCCTCTAAGTTGTTAGCTGCATCCTGTAATGTCTCTGGTGTGGTTGGACTCATGTCATTCCCTCCTTGTTGAAAAGGATTCGACCTCGAATCTGAACCTGCATCAAAATGAGTTAAGTCAGAAACATTAAAAGTAGTAGATACGTTGTACTTACCTTGCAAATCCAGCTTATATGCATTGTCATTGATCCTTTCCAAGACTTGAAAAGGTCCATCTCCTCTCGATTGTAGCTTGGATCTTTTCCTCTTGCATATAAAGCCACACCCAATTGCCGGGGTCAAACACAATGCGTTGGAAACCTATTATTCTCACTAACTCTGCCTTTCCCTTATCATTCATACTCCCAAGCTTAATAAAATCAAAGATAATAAATCCATAGGAGTTAAAGAATTAGAATCATAATCAATCTCATAAGGCAAGTAAAAACTAGAAGGATGAATGCATCTATTATATGCAAACTCTGGCCCCGCTATTGCGTCTGTGATCTTCTTAGCTATTTGGCATGTGATTGGGCCTGGTTGCAATTGCAAAGGCTCTAATGTTCCTTGGGTGACTGCATTCATGTCAAATGCTGTCCCTTGGATCATGTCATTCTCCCTCTCTTGAAATGGATTCGTCCTCGAATCCGAACCCGGATCATAGATAGTTATGACAAAATCAATTGGACGATGATATTGAAATATAAAAGAATCATACTTGACCACTTGTACCTGCGATGAAAAAGCATAAACAATAGAGAAAATGTTATGGAAAAACTTCACTACCACATCTACTTTCTTTTCACCAGCTCTCACAGCTTCATCATCACTCATGGCCACTATCTCAACCATACTTGCAAAGACCTCCTCACACACCTGGTCAACTTCACTATGTTTTTCAACCTCAAAGCACACTACCTCACAAGTGTTTACTCCCTCAATGCTCAGTCTCACAAGCATTTTCACTCACCATGTCACTTATAACACAATTCACAACATTCAAGGCCTCACAAGTGTTTTCATTCGCTATGCACTCAACATCACAAGTGCTTCTCACTTCATTACAAACAACTTTAATAGTTTTTGGTTGTTGAGTACTCTCTTCATTCACTGCATATTTAGTTACCTTCCAAGTCTTTTTCCATTTCTCATAAGATCTTCTATAATCACTCATAATATCTTGGATATCACTTTTGAAAGTATCCAAAACCTCGATCTTATCATCAATAGTTAAACTTGGACCTGCCATCTCAACACTAAACAAACATATCAGAAATAATAAAAAGCAAAACAAATATGTAAATCCTCACAATCTCACGTGTTTACACTCGAATGATATCACTCCACTCGTGTTTGCACTCTATTGGCTTTTACCCGATGTTGTGCTCACAATCACTGCCTTTTACCACTCTTGAGTTCTTCCTCAATTCAATTACAAATCAACTCAATTCCCAGAATGGTCAACTAAGGTGTAGTCCACAAGCTAGCAGAAACACAAAGAACCAATAATGTATATAGTGCAGGTGGAATAATGCGAATAAGAATAGTAATCACGAAGACTCAATCAAAGAGACTTAAGCTAGAGTGCACAGAATAAGAAAAAAGACGAGTTAGCTAAATGCGCAAACAAACAAGCAAGCACTCAATGTGACAATTAGCCAATCTTGTGATCACTCGCTATTGTTTTTGTCTCACTTTTTTCTTTTCTTTTCTTTTTTTTTCTCTTTTTTTAACTCTTTTTTTTTCACTCTTTTCTTTTGTCTCTCACACTCAAAGTGTATACAAAGCCAATGAAATACAATGCAAATAACAAGATTACCACATTCGGTAATTTTCAAGTTATATCCTTAGCACTTGCAATACATGTAAATACAACTCAAATGGCAATGTAACTCATATAATCAATTCAGCAATGTGGTAATGTCTACCTTTCAACTTGCAAAATGAGTAAAATGATCTAGTTACAATGTAACTAACTCAATTTCCAATTCAGCCAAGTCAAATTACAAGCTAAGTAAATAGTTTTTGTAAGCAACTAGGTGATGCAGCTACTTGCCTCTTCAAGCACCTTAAAAACAAATGATTACACACAAGTTCCCATGTCAAGCTAATAATGAATTTATTGCCTCTTCACTTATATAACAATATTTCAAGAGGTGGCAAGTGATACTTGCTTGGATACACACGAATTTAGTGCAAATTTGTTGCACTCAACCTTGCTTCACTTGATTCTTCAACATTAACAACACAAATCAGCAAGATAACAATGATACAACTCACTCCAATCACCAAATTTGGTGCATTCAGATTTGTTTCATCAATTACACATTCACATTCATCAATAATGCACTCAATCTTTCTTTCTTTTCACTCAAACTCACAAGATTGTGCTAACTTCACAAGAATGCAAACAAGTAAGCTCACGTAAATGCCAAGATGAATGATGTCAATTCTGATTTTTGCAAAGTTGATATGAATAATACCTATGGAAACAACTCTAATTGCATGTATTCAACAATAGCAAGACAAGATATACAATAAATCTCACTAGGTCGAATCTGATCTGATTCTTTTTTTTTTTTTTGATTTTTGAAACTAATAACTTAATAACAATGTTAAACACGTCCTAGTAACATAAAATTAACAACTAAACACTTGATTGAAGCAAAGAACAAAAGCCCCAATTTTGACCTAAGTAGCCAAAGCTTAACTCAAAGAAATACTCAAATTAGCACAAACTACTAAAGGACAGATTGTTATTCATGCAACAAGGATCACAAATCTGCAAGAAACAACAAAGAACACACAAGAACACCAATGGCCGAAACTTGAGGACAAATTCCTTAATGGCCGAAATCAACAACAACAAAAAAACAAAGATGAATACAAGATTAAACAACACAAAGGATAGGAAATCAGACCTCAGAACCCTAAGCTCTGATACCAAATGACAAGAACTCACTTGGGTTGGAAACCAAGCAAACCCCAAGCATCTTTCTCAAAACCCCAAGAACTTTGAATACTGATTTTGTAGGAACAAAACCCAACCAAGATCAGCCCCTAACCACCATGAAACTCACGTCCATGATAACCACAAGCATGAAATCAGATTGTATTTTTGCTAGCAATGGAGACGCCACTAAGTTGCCAAGCTTAGATAAGTCAATTTTTGAACTTGAAAAGGGGAATCCCTCCCTTACAAGAAATTTAGCCATAGCCAAAGCTTAAAAGCTTCAAAGTTTGATGAAAATGTCGTGAATGTTGTCCAAAGAAGAAGAAAACAAAGTTTAAATAGGTTACAAAGAGAAACCCTAAAGGTGTGAATGGACAAAAATGTCCCTAAAGTGAAATTACCAAAAGACCTGAAAACTACCCAACCATTCACTCAAGCACGTCCCCAAAAGTCTTTTCCCACCTAAAGTAGCTTAAAACAATGATTAGAAACTAATCTAACTTAAGCTAATTTGAGGTGCTTACATCAAATAGTAAATTGACGTGCTTACTCAATAAGCAAGGTTCTAAGCATAATTAAGCCTAATGGCATAGTCAACCATGCTAATTACATCATAAATAAAGTCAAAATGTCGAGCAAAAATGACAAAAATGCCCCCATTTGGCCGAATTCAACATAGTCCCAAAATGGTGAAATCGGGTCAAAAGGTGCTGGTGCTGAAGCTGCTCTGCTATGCTTCAGTCTGAGCTGATCTGGGTCAAATGAAATAGCTTGGGGACCTCTATGGTTATGCCCATATGTCTCTGGTGTGCACTTGACTTGGTTGCTGCAACTGGTCACATAGCTCTAAGCTAGTCCCGCAAAGGCCTCTCTGATCTTCTTTGCTCTTTGACGTGTGATTGGACCTGTTGGCAACTGCATGGGTTCCTCTAAGTTGTTAGCTGCATCCTGTAATGTCTCTGGTGTGGTTGGACTCATGTCATTCCCTCCTTGTTGAAAAGGATTCGACCTCGAACCTGAACCTGCATCAAAATGAGTTAAGTCAGAAACATTAAAAGTAGTAGATACGTTGTACTTACCTTGCAAATCCAGCTTATATGCATTGTCATTGATCCTTTCAAGACTTGAAAAGGTCCATCTCCTCTCGATTGTAGCTTGGATCTTTTCCTCTTGCATATAAGCCACACCCAATTGCCGGGGTCAAACACAATGCGTTGGAAACCTATTATTCTCACTAACTCTGCCTTTCCCTTATCATTCATACTCCCAAGCTTAATAAGAATCAAAGATAATAAATCCATAGGAGTTAAAGAATTAGAATCATAATTAATCTCATAAGGCAAGTAAAAACTAGAAGGATGAATGCATCTATTATATGCAAACTCTGGCCCCGCTATTGCGTCTGTGATCTTCTTAGCTATTTGGCATGTGATTGGGCCTGGTTGCAATTGCAAAGGCTCTAATGTTCCTTGGGTGACTGCATTCATGTCAAATGCTGTCCCTTGGATCATGTCACATGCTAAATCTAAATTAATGCCACATGGTTTGTATACTCCTTTGCCTGTACCTAGTGAACCCTGGGTTGATATATCGATGGATTTTGTGTTAGTTTTGCCTAGGACAAAGAGGGGTAGAGATTCAATCTTTGTTGTAGTTGATAGGTTTAGTAAAAATGGCTCATTTCATTGCATGTCATAAAACCGATGATGCTACCAATTGCAGATTTATTTTTCAGAGAGACATAGTGCGACTCCATGGATTATACCTAGGTGACAAGAACTCACTTGGGTTGGAAACCAAGCAAACCCCAAGCATCTTTCTCAAAACCCCAAGAACTTTGAATACTGATTTTGTAGGAACAAAACCCAACCAAGATCAGCCCCTAACCACCATGAAACTCACGTCCATGATAACCACAAGCATGAAATCAGATTGTATTTTGCTAGCAATGGAGACGCCACTAAGTTGCCAAGCTTAGATAAGTCAATTTGAACTTGAAAAGGGGAATCCCTCCCTCAACAAGGTTTTGGCCTTAGCCATGGAAAGGTCAAGCTTTTCTTTCTTTCAAAATTCTGTATATTATGTTGGTTATCCAAAAATACAAAGAAGAGTCATAATAAGGGTTACAAAAGAGTAAAAAGGCTAAAATGACCCTAGAGCTAAAATTACCAAAAGCCCTAAGTCAAGCACCTCAACCACGACCATTAAGGTCCTTTTGCACCTAAATAAACTTAAAACAAAGATTAGAAGCTAATCTCACTTAAGCTATTAAGGTGCTTACATGCTATAGTAAATTGACGTGCTTCCGGCTAAGTACAAATCTAAGCATAATTAAGCCTAATGGCATAGTCAACCATGCTAATTACATCATAAATAAAGTCAAAATGTCGAGCACAAATGACAAAAATGCCCCCATTTGGCCGAATTCAACATAGTCCCAAAATGGGTGAAATCGGGTCAAAAGGGTGCTGGTGCTGAAGCTGCTGTGCTATGCTTCAGTCTGAGCTGATCTGGGTCAAATGAAATAGCTTGGGAACCTTTCTGGTTATGCCCATATGTGTCTCTGGTGTGCACTTGACTTGGTTGCTGCAACTGGTCACATAGCTCTAAGCTAGTCCCGCAAAGGCCTCTCTGATCTTCTTTGCTCTTTGACGTGTGATTGGACCTATTGGCAACAGTTGCATGGGTTCCTCCAAGTTGTTAGCTGCATCATGTAATGTCTCTGGTGGTTGGACTCATGTCATTCCCTCCTTGTTGAAAAGGATTCGACCTGGAATCTGAACTTGCATCAAAATGAGTTAAGTCAGAAACATTAAAAGTAGCAGATACGTTGTACTTACCTTGCAAATCCAGCTTATATGCATTGTCGTTAATCCTTTCCAAGACTTGAAATGGACCATCCCATCCTGGTTGCAACTTGGATCTTTTCCTCTTGCATATAAAGCCACACCCAATTGCCGGGGTCATACACAATGCGTTGGAAACCTATTATTCTCACCAACTCTGCCTTTCCCTTATCATTCATACTCCCAAGCTTAATAACAATCAAAGATAACAAATCCATAGGAGTTAAAGAATTAGAATCATAATCAATCTCATAAGGCAAGTAAAAACTAGAAGGATGAATGCATCTATTATATGCAAACTCTAGCCCCGTTATTGCGTCTGTAATCTTCTTAGCTCTTTGGCGTGTGATTGGGCCTGTTGGCAATTGCAAAGGCTCTAATGTTCCTTGGGTCGCATTCATGTCAAATGTTGTCCCTTGGATCATGTCATTTTTGCTTGGTTTCCAACCCAAGTGAGTTCTTGTCATTTGGTATCATGAGCTTAGGGTTCTGAGGTCTGATTTCCTATCCTTTGTGTTGTTTAATCTTGTATTCATCTTTGTTTTTGTTGTTGTTGTTTTTTCGGCCATTAAGGAATTTGTCCTCAAGTTTCGGCCATTGGTGTTCTTTGTTGTTTCTTGTTGTTTCTTGCAGATTTGTAATCCTTGTTGCATGAATAACAATCTGTCCTTTAGTAGTTTGTGCTAATTTTGAGTATTTCTTTGAGTTAAGCTTTGGCTACTTAGGTCAAAATTGGGGCTTTTGTGTTCTTTGCTTGAATCAAGTGTTTAGTTGTTAATTGTATGTTACTAGGACGTGTTTAACATTGTTATTAAGTTATTAGTTTCAAAAATCCAAAAAAAAAAAAAAAAAAGAATCAGATCAGATTCGACCTAGTGAGATTTATTGACATATCTTGTCTTGCTATTGTTGAATACATGCAATTAGAGTTGTTTCCATAGGTATTATTCATATCAACTTTGCAAAAATCAGAATTGACATCATTCATCTTGGTATTTACGTGAGCTTACTTGTTTGCATTCTTGTGAAGTTAGCACAATCTGTGAGTTTGAGTGAAAAGAAAGAAAGATTGAGTGCATTATTGATGAATGTGAATGTGTAATTGATGAAACAAATCTGAATGCACCAAAGTTGGTGATTGGAGTGAGTTGTATCACTGTTATCTTGCTGATTTGTGTTGTTAATGTTGAAGAATCAAGTGAAGCAAGGTTGAGTGCAACAAATTTGCACTAAATTCGTGTGTATCCAAGCAAGTATCACTTGCCACCTCTTGAAATATTGTTATTATAAGTGAAGAGGCAATAAATTCATCATTAGCTTGACATGGGAACTTGTGTGTAATCATTTGTTTTTAAGGTGCTTGAAGAGGCAAGTAGCTGCATCACCTAGTTGCTTACAAAAACTATTTACTTAGCTTGTAATTTGACTTGGCTGAATTGGAAATTGAGTTAGTTACATTGTAACTAGATCATTTATACTCATTTGCAAGTTGAAAGGTAGACATTACCACATTGCTGAATTGATTATATGAGTTACATTGTCATTTGAGTTGTATTTACATGTATTGCAAGTGCTAAGGATATAACTTGAAAATTACCGAATGTGGTAAGCTTGTTATTTGCATTGTATTTCATTTGCTTTGTATACACTTTGAGTGTGAGAGACAAAAGAAAAGAGTGAAAAAAAAGAGAAAAAAAAAGAAAAAAAAGAGTGAGACAAAACAATAGCGAGTGATCACAAGATTGGCTAAGTGTCACATTGAGTGCTTTCTTGTTTGTTTGCGCATTTAGCTAACTCGTCTTTTTTCTTATTCCGTGCACTCTAGCTTAAGTCTCTTTGATTGAGTCTTCGTGATTACTATTCTTATTCGCATTATTCCACCTGCACTATATACATTATTGGTTCTTTGTGTTTTCTGCTAGCTTGTGGACTACACCTTAGTTGACCATTCTGGGAATTGAGTTGATTTGTAATTGAATTGAGGAAGAACTCAAGAGTGGTAAAAGGTAGTGATTGTGAGCACAATATCGGGTAAAAGCCAATAGAGTGCAAACACGAGTGGAGTGATATCATTCGAGTGTAAAACACTGAGATTGTGAGGATTTACATATTTTTTTTGCTTTTTATTATTTATAATCTGTTTGTTTAGTGTTGAGATGGCAGGTCCATGTTTAACTATTGATGATAAGATCGAGGTTTTGGATACTTTCAAAAGTGATATCCAAGATATTATGAGTGATTATAGAAAATCTTATGAGAAATGGAAAAAGACTTGGAAGGTAACTAAATATGCAGTGAATGAAGAGAGTACTCAACAACCAAAAGCTATTGAAGTTGTGTGTAATAAAGTGAGAAGAACTTGTGATGTTGAGTGCATAGCGAATGAAAACACTTTTGAGGCCTTGAATGTTGTGAATTGTGTTATAAGTGACATGGTGAGTGAAAATGCTTGTGAGACCGTGAGCATTGAGGGAGTAAACACTTGTGAGGTAGTGTGCTTTGAGGTTGAAAAACATAGTGAAGTTGAGCAGGTGTGTGAGGAGGTCTTTGCAAGTATGGTTGAGATAGTGGCCATGAGTGATGATGAAGCTGTGAGAGCTGCTGAAAAGAAAGTAAATGTGTTAGTGAAGTTTTTCTATAACATTTTCTCTATTATTTACGCTTTTTCATCACAGGTACAAGTGGTCAAATATGATTCTTTTATATTTCAATATCATCGTCCAATTGATTTTGTCATAACTATCTATGATCCGGGTTCGGATTCGAGGACGAATCCATTTCAAGAGAGGGAGAATGACATGATCCAAGGGACAACATTTGACATGAATGCGACCCAAGGAACATTAGAGCCTTTGCAATTGCCAACAGGCCCAATCACACGCCAAAGAGCTAAGAAGATTACAGACGCAATAACGGGGCTAGAGTTTGCATATAATAGATGCATTCATCCTTCTAGTTTTTACTTGCCTTATGAGATTGATTATGATTCTAATTCTTTAACTCCTATGGATTTGTTATCTTTGATTGTTATTAAGCTTGGGAGTATGAATGATAAGGGAAGGCAGAGTTGGTGAGAATAATAGGTTTCCAACGCATTGTGTATGACCCCGGCAATTGGGTGTGGCTTTATATGCAAAGAGGAAAAGATCCAAGTTGCAACCAGATGGGATGGTCCATTTCAAGTCTTGGAAAGGATTAACGACAATGCATATAAGCTGGATTTGCAAGGTAAGTACAACGTATCTGCTACTTTTAATGTTTCTGACTTAACTCATTTTGATGCAAGTTCAGATTCCAGGTCGAATCCTTTTCAACAAGGAGGGAATGACATGAGTCCAACCACCAGAGACATTACTGATGCAGCTAACAACTTGGAGGAACCCATGCAACTGTTGCCAATAGGTCCAATCACACGTCAAAGAGCAAAGAAGATCAGAGAGGCCTTTGCGGGACTAGCTTAGAGCTATGTGACCAGTTGCAGCAACCAAGTCAAGTGCACACCAGAGACACATATGGGCATAACCAGAAAGGTTCCCAAGCTATTTCATTCATTTGACCCAGATCAGCTCAGACTGAAGCATAGCACAGCAGCTTCAGCACCAGCACCCTTTTGACCCGATTTCACCCATTTTGGGACTATGTTGAATTCGGCCAAATGGGGGCATTTTTGTCATTTGTGCTCGACATTTTGACTTTATTTATGATGTAATTAGCATGGTTGACTATGCCATTAGGCTTAATTATGCTTAGATTTGTACTTAGCCGGAAGCACGTCAATTTACTATAGCATGTAAGCACCTTAATTAGCTTAAGTGAGATTAGCTTCTAATCTTTGTTTTAAGTTTATTTAGGTGCAAAAGGACCTTAATGGTCGTGGTTGAGGTGCTTGACTTAGGGCTTTTGGTAATTTTAGCTCTAGGGTCATTTTAGCCTTTTTACTCTTTGTAACCCTATTATATGACTCTTCTTTGTATTTTTGGATAACCAACATAATATACAGAATTTTGAAAGAAAGAAAAGCTTGACCTTCCATGGCTATGGCCAAACCTTGTTGAGGGAGGGATTCCCCTTTTCAAGTTCAATTGACTTATCTAAGCTTGGCAACTTAGTGGCGTCTCCATTGCTAGCAAAATACAATCTGATTTCATGCTTGTGGTTATCATGGACGTGAGTTTCATGGTGGTTAGGGGCTGCTTGGTTGGGTTTTGTTCCTACAAAATCAGTATTCAAAGTTCTTGGGGTTTTTGAGAAAGATGCTTGGGGTTTGCTTGGTTTCCAACCCAAGTGAGTTCTTGTCACTAGGAGTATTGTATCTGATAGAGATGTTAAGTTCCTTAGCCATTTTTGGAAGGTGTTGTGGGCTAAACTAGGCACCAAAACTATTGTATTCTACCACATGTCATCTCCACAGACTGACGGACAAACAGAGGTAGTTAATAGGACTTTATCTCAATTATTGCGCACTATAGTTGGCAAGAATTTGAAGAGTTGGGAAGATTGTTGCCATTTATTGATTTGCATAAATCGTTCATTCATTCTTCTACTTCATTTTCACCTTTTGAAATTGTTTATGGTTTTCAGCCACTAACTCCATTGGATTTGTTACCTTTGCCTGTTGATGAGTACGCGGGGCTAGATGGAAAAAGGAAGGCCGATTTGGTGAAGCACATACATGAGAAAGCAAGAGAGCAAATACAACGAAAGAATGAGCAATATGCTTCTCATGCTAATAAGGGAAGAAAGCGTGTGGTATTTCAGCCTGAAGATTGGGTTTGGGTACACATGCGCAATGAGAGATTTCCTGAACAACGTAAATCTAAGCTACAACCGAGAGGGGATGGTCCATTTCAAGTTTTGGAACGGATTAATGACAATGCATACAAGCTGGATTTACAAGGTAAGTATAATGTGTCTGCTACATTTAATGTTTCTGACTTAACTCCTTTTGATGCAGGTACAGATTCGAGGTCGAATCCTTTTCAAGAGGGAGGGGATGACATGATCCAGGCAGACAACAACAACCAAATGACGCATTACAAGTACCAGAATGGCCAATTACGAGGCAGAGGACCAAAAGACTCAGAGGAACAATGGCGGGATTAGTTCAAAGTTTTATTGCGCGCTTGTAACAAAAAATAGAGGCGCATGTGGGCTTCGATGGAAAGTGGCCCAAAGCCATTTCACTTGGCCCAAATCAGTTTAGAATAAAGCTTTCTAGGCATTTAAAGACTTAAAGACTTGATATTTGTGTAATTTCGTTTTTAGGGGCATTATTGTCTTTATGCCTTTAGGGTTTCTTTTTGTAACAATATTTAAGCTTACTTTCTTCTTCATTTGAGGAAACCAACGAATTTGAAAACTCAAAAGCTTAAAGCTTTGGCTATGGCCGATTTATTGTAAGGGAGGGATTCCCCTTTTCAAGTTTGAATCGACTTATCTAAGTTTTGGCAAACTTAGTGGCGTCTCCATTGCTAGCAAAACACTACAAGGATTCATCTTAAAGGTTCTCAAGGGCAAGTTCTTTGTGGGTCTTCTTTGTGACCTTGGAAGGGTTTTGTTTCTACAAAAATCATATTCGCGGTTCTTGGGGTTCTGTCCGTTGCTTGGGGTTTGCTTGGATTTCGAATCCAAGTGGGTTCCTTGTCAAGATACATAGTTGTTCAAGTAACCAGAGACAGTGAATGGGAAAGATAAAGAGAATACCATAACCTATAGACAATGAATATCTTGTATAGATAGCAAGTAACCTGAATAAAAAATAATAGTAAGAAACATAAAGGAGTAAAGGAACCAGAAATGGTTATGATAGTTCCAACGAATATGAGATGCCAAATAGGATTTAGAGAATTTTTTTTTTTTAAAGTAAGTATTATAAAAAAGAAAAACTTTACAAGGAGCAAAGGGGCATACCCCAAGCAACTAGAGAGGACAAGCCCTCCTAGAAGAAAAGCCAAAAGGCTACAAGTAAGGTCAACAGAAGATGTCATCGGGCAAGTGCCACGAAAGGTGAAGCCATTTATTGTCATAAGACGGTTTCACCTTACGTAAAAAGCTAGCACGATTCCGAACATCAAAAACAATATCATATAGAAGAGCAGAAACAGGCCGAAGAGGCATATCATGAGTGCGAGCATTCCTCTCCCTCCAAATATGGTAGACTGACGCTGCAAAAGACAGACGAACCAATAGGTGACATAAAGAAGCATCGGTGAACTGACATAACCACTCAACAGTCTGACGCCAATCCCGGCGTCTCCAGTCTAACCCACACATAGCCAGTACAGGCGACCAGACCCTCGAAGAGAAAAGACACTGGAAAAAAAGATGATCAGTGTCCTCACTTGAACAACCACAGAGAATACAACGCGAGCAAGTAGAGATGCCAAACCTCATCAAACTATCCTGAGTACAAAGGCCTCCCTGAATAGACATCCAAAGAAGAAAGGAATGGCGTGGAATAGCCTTTCAGAACCAAACAACTCAAGACCAATGCATCAAGGTTCCCCTTGTCCGCATGGCATTCCAGGCATTATCCACAGAAAATCTCCCACTCCTATCATCCTCCCAAACTAGCACATCCTCCCTCAAACTAGAAGGAGACGGAAGATGGGACTGAGCCAAATCAACAAGGGCAACAGACCTAGAAGGGGGCCAATGCCAAGCAGAATCAGAGATAATGGAAGCAACTGTGGCCATCCTATCTAAGCTAGAGTCATAAATCACTCTCTCACCCAACGTGTCCACAATCGGGCCCAGAGGATGCCAATAATCAAACCACAATAAAGTCTTCTCACCATTCCCAATCCTAACTCTCATCCGCCGCCGGGACCAAGAACGAAGCTCCAAGATCTTACGCCAACTCCAAGAGCAGTCAGTAGGACAAGGGACCTCCCAAAAACTTCTCCCCCTCAACAAATAAGAGTGAACCCAATTCGACCAAGAGGAAACCTGGCCAGAACAAAGAAACCAAATGTGCTTAACAATAGCCGCTCTATTCCAAGAATCCAAACTCTTAATCCCCAGCCCCCCCTCCTTTAGAGGTAAACAAACTTTGCTCCAAGACACTCTGGCCCCAGAAGAGGTGAGCGCACTACCCTTCC
Organism: Zanthoxylum bungeanum; assembly: GCA_019454045.1. Lineage (NCBI taxonomy): Eukaryota > Viridiplantae > Streptophyta > Magnoliopsida > Sapindales > Rutaceae > Zanthoxylum > Zanthoxylum bungeanum. The sequence continues at coordinate 222,125 of SKCR01028355.1, forward strand.
AAAGGAAAGAACGCAGAATCGTCTCCACCTTCCTAACAACAGACTTAGGAAGAACAATGAATCTTGGGAACAGCAACGTAAGTGAAGACCTCAGAGTGATTGATCAAGATTAAGAAACCATAAGACATGGATTAGGAGGGTCTGTCCTCTCTAGTAGTCTGGGGTATGCCCCTTTGCTATTGTATAGTTTTCTTTTGGTTATACACTTACTTTATACAAAAAAAAACCCTAAGAAAATAAAAGATTCCAAAAGAGTAAGGAATTAGAGTAAGAAACGTATAGCAGTACAAAGGTGAGATACCTGACTTATACAAAGTTTTCCATAAGCTTAGACACCCAACTTATTCATAATTAATAAAAGTGTAGTATCCAAGCCAAGGAATTGGTAGCGGTGTCGTAACATGTATTAATATATGGAGTTTCCAAGGAAGTGCTGACTTAAGAGATCCAAGAAAACGAGATAATGATGGAAGTCAAGTAATATAGCAAAATTTAGAAAGGCAGAATAACAATGAGAGTACGGTAGGAATTTGAGAGAGCATGAGCCTTATGGAGATTCTTAGTAGGAAATAGTATGATTAATAGCCAGCGGTAAATTATGAGTAAAGCTGAAAGAGAAAATTCAGATGGCTTTAGCAGAAGTACCTTAGTCTGGGAGTTGACAATAAGAATGCAGATGAAAGGGTCCTAAGCTCATGGATAAACAGCATATGCAATCGCAGCACGAGAAATTAGTAAGAACACCGTAACCAGAAAGCTCCAGAACAAGCCCCACCCTCCCAGCCCGCGTTAGATAACGACAATAAGGATGGACCTTGATGTTTGCCTCGAAATATTCTTAGAATCAAGTGCATGTGTAGTGAAAAGAAGTCGAAACATAAAGCTTTTGTATAACAATACAAGAGTATAATAGAAGAAGAAAATAGCCCAAAGTAAAAGATGTAAAGGAAATGTTGTTTATTGCCATTCACACGGCACCTAGTATGGAATATGTTTCTCCCTCTGCTGCACACTCTCATCCTCTACAACAAGTGCACTCAAAGCACGCTTGACACACTAAGGATAAGTTATCCAGCGGTATGCAGCTCCCTCATGGTCACTAGCATCCTCCAACTCTGGCATCTCCTCCTCAACCTCACTATCGGTAGAGTACACCTCTCCACTCTTTTTATCAATCACTAAGGTACGCCTATTGGGACATTGTGAAGCATAGTGTCCCATGCCCAAACACTTGAAACACTTGACATCTTTAGTTCTAGCAGCTGCACCCTCAGGTTTTGGTCTAGTTTTGCTCGGTTCCGCAGCCTCTTTACCCTTGGCACTAGGTTCGGCCCTAGGCTTATTAAAGCCTCCACTGAATTCGCCTCTAGGCTTGTCAAAGCCTCCATCTCGCTTCTCATTCAGAACCCATTTCCCTTTCCATGCAGAAGTAGCCTGAGTACCAAATCTGGATGTTGACTTTTTCTTGAGTTGCCTTTCTATCTTGATAGCCATGTGAAGCATATCCTCCAAATCAACATAATGATGTAACTCCACCATGTTTGCAATCTCTCTATTCAAGCCCCCTAGAAACCGTGCCATAGTAGCTTCTGCATCCTCAACTACATTTTCCCTGATCATGGCAACTTCCATCTCTGTGTAATAGTCCTCAACACTTTTGGTCCCCTGATACAGATGTTGTAGTTTCTGATACAACTCCCTATAGTAATGGCTGGGTATAAATCTCTTTCTCATGAGACCCCTAAGTTCTGCCCATGTCTGAACCGGTCTCTCATAGTTTCTCCTCCGAGTAGAGACAAGCTGATCCCACCAAATCATAGCATAATCGGTAAACTCAATTGCTGCCAGACTGATCTTCTTCTCGTCTGAGTAGTGATGGCAGTCTAAAATCAATTCTATTTTCTTTTCCCATTCCAAATAAGCTTCAGGATCATTCTTGCCTTGGAAAGTTGGTATCTTGATCTTGATGCTACCTAGATCACCATCTACATCTCCTCGCCTACCATATCCTCTCCGATCATAATCCCCTCTTCTGGCATCAAATGCACCTCTATCATCAAACCGTCTATCCCTCCTATCATGCCCAGGCTGAAATCTCTCCTCCACATCATCAAAACCATCAGAATCATCAAACTTATTTTCAGCTTCCTCTTCATCTGGTGGTACATACTGTGGTGGTACACGGCGAGGTGGCACATTGTGAGGTGGTGGTACATTCTGAGGTGGTGGTACTCTGGGACCGCTACCAGTTTGAATACTCTCTACACTCTTGGACAATCTCTCCAAAGCAGTATTCATATTCTCCATCATATCTGTAAATTTCCTATCCAATGCCTCAAGCTTTTCATCAGTAGTTAGACCTGCCATCTCAACACTAAACAAACAGATTAGAAATAACAGAAAGTAAAGCAATATCTAAATCCTCACAATCTCACGTGTTTACACTCGAATGATATCACTCCACTCGTGTTTGCACTCTATTGGCTTTTACCCGATACTGTGCTCACAATCACTGCCTTTTACCACTCTTGAGTTCGTCCTCAATTAAAATGTGAATCACACTCAATCCAAAATACAAACCAAATGCAGTCCTTAAGCCAGCATGAAACACAAAGGACTCAACAATATATATATATATATATATATAGGGCAGGCGGAAACAAAACGCGAATAGGAATAGTAATGACGGAGACTCAATCAATAATATTTAAGCTAGAGTAATTAGAAATAAGGAGTAAACAATTAGCACAATGGAAAAAAAATAAGCATGCAATTCACGGTCGTATGCATTTTGGTATAAAATTTGGCACCGCTATAGAAATTTTGATGGAATACCCTCCACGGGCACCTAAATGATAATATGGAACAAACTAGATTCAACAAAAAAAAATCACTTCTTTTTTTTTTTTTTTTTTTGTTGATAACGTCAGATGCTAAATGTGGTTCTGATTTCAGAGGCTGATTTAGGTTCTGATTTCAGAGGCTGGTTTTCAAAGCCTGTTTTCAGTGTTTGATGATGGTCTGAATTCAGAGGCTGTTGGTCAGTGTCTGATTTTAGAGTCGAATAAGGGTCTGATTTCAGGGTCTGAATTCAGAGGCTAATTTTCAGAGGTTACTGGTTAGGGTCTGATTTCAGAGGCTATTAGTCTAGGTCTGATTTCAGAGGTTACTGGTCTGGGTCTGATTTCAGAGGCTACTAGTCTGGGTCTGATTTCAGAGGCTAAGTTTCAGGGTCTGATCTCAGAGGCTGATTCAATAGTTAAGTTTCAGGGTCTGAACTCAGAGTCTGATTTCAGAGGCAGAATTCAAAGGTTACGTTTTAGGTCTGATTTCAGACTTCACTTAGTTTTCAGGGTCTGATTTCACACTACACTAGGGTTTTAGAAACAAAACACACAGCCGCCAAGAACATGCTTATTTCTTAAACATATGCTAAAGAACAGAACAGAAGCCAGAACTGGAAAAAGTGATGAAGATGAACTGATATGCAACTGGAATGAACTGATATGCAGAACACACCAAAAACAGATCCAGAAATAAACAAAACAAAAAAAACAGAAACAAGATCCAACAAGAACTGAAACGAAAATAACAAAGAACAAGAGAAAAACAGAATCAAACAAAAGGAAAGATAGAAAAATTAGACCTTGGAACCCTGAGCTCTAGATACCAAATGACAAGGAACCCACTTGGATTCGAAATCCAAGCAAACCCCGAGCAACGGACAGAACCCCAAGAACCGCGAATATGATTTTTGTAGAAACAAAGAAGACCCACAAAGAACTTGCCATTGAGAACCTTTAAGATGAATCCTTGTAGTGTTTTGCTAGTAATGGAGACGCCACTAAGTTTGCCAAAACTTAGATAAGTCGATTCAAACTTGAAAAGGGGAATCCCTCCCTTACAATAATTCGGCCATAGCCAAAGCTTTAAGCTTTTGAGTTTTCAAATTCGTTGGTTTCCTCAAATGAAGAAGAAAGTAAGCTTAAATATTGTTACAAAAAGAAACCCTAAAGGCATAAAGACAATAATGCCCCTAAAAACGAAATTACACAAATATCAAGTCTTTAAGTCTTTAAATGCCTAGAAAGCTTTATTCTAAACTGATTTGGGCCAAGTGAAATGGCTTTGGGCCCTTTCCATCGAAGCCCACATGCGCCTCTATTTGTTTGTTGCAGCCGGCCATAAAACTCTGAACTAATCCCGCCATTGCTTCTCTGAGTCTTTTGGTCCTCTGCCTCGTAATTGGCCCTTCTGGTACTTGTAATGCGTCATTTGGTTTGTTGTCTGCCTGGATCATGTCATATCTTTGCTTACTTTTCTTTCTAGCTTTCTCTTCCTGCTTTCCTGGGTGGGTATCCTTCGAACTTTACTATTTCTTTCTATCTCTTTACCTTTTTTTCTCTAGCTATTTAAGCTTCTATGTGTCCTTACTTCCTTTCTTATAGCTTTCTATTTCCACCCCACTAAGAAACTATTCTTAGTATTAGAAATTACTAGGTTCTTGACTTAACTTAATTTATACCGATAATTTCGAATAATCATGGAATGATTCCTAACTAGAGTAGGAATTAGAGTTACTTGTTGAGAAGTAGCTTAGGTAGCCTTGGAAATGCTTACCAACCTGTCTATGAAGCTTGAGAACGTACTCGAGGATCAGATACTGGAAAGGTAGTGCCTCGTATATGGGTATCCCAGACATACTACGTATACCAGACCCCGAGGCCCACTGCAGTCACTGACTCCCTAGACCATGCTCTGATACCATCTTTGTAACACCTCGATCTGGGGATGCCACCGGCAAGGGATAGGCTAATCCATCCCCTTAAGCCTCTGATTTCCTGACAGTGATCTTTACTGAAACTCTAACATAATTATGACTCATGCATAGAACTGATGCCCAAATAATAACATACAGGGAACTTTAATGCAAATATATACATACTCAAGACCGCTTCTTCTATAATTTAACTTCATAATATGATAACTCTTTATACATACAATATTTACTACATAACAAACATAATACATGACTATACAACGAATCTGACTGAACTTCTGTTCTGATTTGACTTGGTGGTCACAGACCCGCTAGTGACTGCCATCAGTATCCAATCCTTCCAAGCTCGTCCACCTGATATATGTCTATCCTGTAAGGAAATCTATTAAAGGGTTATCTATCCTCAAGGAAGATCGTGGGCTATTAAGTCTAAGGCTGAAACCTAAAATTCATTTGTCAAGTTTATTGTCAGTTTACCAAATCAATCTTATTAATAGCCAGTTAACAAGAAGCATTAAGCTTAAGACTTAATAAGTAAACCTTTATATTACCCAAATTATAAAATAACCCCTTATAAACTGGTGATATTAGAATTCATCACAACCCTAGATAACTGACTTAGTTACGATACATAACTAGGACTAGTAAAAACTTAATTAAAATAAAAGACATAAAGTAAATTGCTGGAAAGCAAATGCTGAAAGTAAATGCTGAAAAGTAAATGCTGGAAATTAAAAAGGTAAAAGTACAATAAAAGAAAATGCTGGAGTAAAAGGGTCCACTTTTATCACTACTTTTTTAGATATCTTCCTTAATATAATATATTAACTTTGCGTGATATTACCAACCTGTCATCTAGGTGGTAACCTGATTAAGTCAAATTTATAATTAATTACCAACCTGCCATATAGGCGGTATCCAAGCTTAGTCAGGTTAAAACCAATTTATAAATTAAGTCCAACCGACCATAAGGCGGTATCCTCATTAAGTCAGGTTTTAATTAGTTTTTTTATATTATAATTAAGGGAGATTAATCTAAATATTAGTAATAAAAGCTTTACCTTTTACCCCAGCAGGGGGAGTTACGTCCTCATTTTTTAAAGTAAAAATTGAAAAGTAAAGAAAGGAAAGTATTGTGCGTAAAAGTAAATTGCAGAAAGTAAAGACTTGAAAAGTAAAGAAAAGAAAGTGAAAATGCGGAAATTAATTACTGAAAGCTGTAAATAAACAAACAAGATACAATCTTCTTAGTATTATTAAGGAATTACATAAAAGAAAGCATGAATTCAAATATGAAATTTGGCCTTCTATTTATAGGTAAAAATTAGCTCCGCGCGTCGCGACGCGCAAGTTTGTTCATTAATGATGGACGTGTGGCACGTGGGTTGCGGAGATAGTGACACGTGGCAGGCTGAATGATTATCTCAATAATTATGTTGACGTGGCAATGACATGTCAATGTCGATTGTCGACATCATGTGATGGTGACACGTGGCATAAGATGATTGGCTGATGATGATGTGGCTGACACGTGGCAAGCTGACTCGGTATGTGACTGCTGTGGACACCACATGGCTGACACGTGGCGATGGCGATTGTCGGCAGCATGTGATGGTGACACGTGGCACGACGCACGTTAGTGAATCTGCTCTCATGTTGACACGTGGCAGGCACACGTTAGCAAAGGCGCATGTTAGCAGACTTCTTAGATTTTGACACATGTCCCGATGCATTTTAGCATGATTAGGCACATGTTAGCGGTCGGGACGCAGCTTGCATGTCGCGACGCCTAAAAGTAATTTTTACCCTTTTATCCGTTTTTCACTGTTTTGGCCCTGAATAATTGCCTTCAGAGAGTCCTGAAACTTTATTTATCTACAAAATAACACAAAACGCATCAAAATATTCACAAAACTCAAGAAACTATACAAAATATTAGGTCTGATTAGTGGGAAATAGTGATACATTTACCACTCATCACACCCACAAACCTAACATTTTGCTAGTCCTTGAGCAAAATAATAAAATAAAATAACATAAACATCTTTAAAATAAAATTTAACTAAGCCACTTTCGTAGGGATTACGGTTGCATTTAGCGTATGCAACAAGCCTTTAAACCCCTAGGTGTCCCTAGTGGACGAGTTGTAGTCTCGTGAGGGCTTACAGCAACGATACCCACAAACGTCAAACTGATTTATTAAAAGTAAAAAGATAATAAAACTAATGCACACAAAAGCAAAAAGACAAGAGAAAATAGAATAAACAAGTTAGTGACTAAACAGGTGAAACTTCTTATCCAAGTTAATAGTTATTTTCTTTCTTTCTAAATTACAGAATAAGTAAATTCTCCGATTATTTTTACTTTTTTCCATACACATAGCTACAAGATATTAATCAATTCATTATTCCCACAATATTCATAAGTGTAGTTGAAAAATGGTAATATTTTTGTCCTAAAGTTATATCAGAATTCACACCTTTTTTAACAATGGAACATTTTTTTTCTGATTTTTCTGATTTTTTTTATATACAATATCTTTCTTCCATGTAACGAGCTTTGGGCCAGTAACTCCCAAACCAGTTGGCTTTAGGGCACTAGGTGTTAAGACACCTCTTCGGACTTAATTACTCAGACTTCAGATATATATATATATATATATTCTTGCAACATCTTTAATCCATGTAGCAAGCTTTGGGCCAGTGGCTCCCAAACCAGTTGGTTTTAGGGCACTAGGTGTTAAAACACCCCTACTGACTTAATAACTCGGATCTCGGACCTTTTTTTTAATCCCATCATTTTTTAGATGCTTTCTCTAATTAAAACTAGAGCACTGAATATTACAAACTCATCAATTACAACTCATGTCCGTATGTTACCATGTATGTTGATAATACCTGTCAACTGAGCATATGAAGATTCATTTGATCAGTATTATGGAGAATTTACAAATTAAATAATTCAAAATGAAATAAACAAAAGTTAACTTGTTCGGAAATAGGTTGAGATACGTCCCATGAGTGGAAATTCCTTACACAGCTATCTCACACCAATTTCACCTGAGTAATCAAATTAAAAACACAAAATATTTTTTTTTGAATTTTTTGAATTTTTGAATTTTTTTTGAATTTTTTGAAAATTTTGGACTAAAAATAACGCAATAAAAAAAGATACTAGTAAACTATTCCCCTCCCCCAAACCTAAATGAGAGATTGTCCCCAATGTCTTAAAAAGTAGCAGAAGAGTTTAGAAACAGTACCTGGTTAGCTGATATTCTACATCTAAATGAAGAATTAAAGGTTAAGATCCAGATTTATCCGACGCTTCTTATTACGATCATTATCGGACCATTTTATCTTGGAAAGGATAGGGTCAATTTGTGGTTCAAAGGCTAAGATTTGGTCAATTAAATCCTGGGCAGTTCTGGCAGTGAAGAGGAGTTCTTTTAAAGGTTTTGACACGAACCCATTTCTCCGGGCATCATCAATAAATACACAAAGAAAATCATAAAATCCATCATCATTAAATAGTCCAATCTGGTGTATGTTCAAGTTCGCCCAAGATAGTACTGTAAAAATTTCCTCTATTGTGCCCAAGCCACCTGGCAAAGCAATAAAAGCATCAGCACGATTAATCATTTCCACCAGTCGTTCAGACATACCTGGCACGATAATTTCTTCTCCGTTTGATGGTCCTATAAGATTCGCATCTGCCAAAGGTTTTGGGATGATTCCTAAGACTTGACTGCCTCATCAAACTATAAAAAATATTAGGTCTGATGAGTGGAAAATAGTGATATATTTACCACTCATCAATAACACTTTTGTCTTTCCAAAAAAAAAACACTTTTGCTTAAAAAAAAATCAGAATTCTTGAGAAAGTTGTGAAATTCTCTAGATAGGCCCGGATTTACTATTCATCTGAAATTTGGATCTGTGTTTTTTACTTACTTTTAATCCAAATTTGGAAAAATATTCAATGCAGAAGTTGTAGGTCTTGGTCTTAGCTTTCCGACGATATAAAATTCATAAAAATCAGAGATCGTATGAAAATGTTACAGTCCGCGATTACTATAAGCTGTTCTAGAAGGAACGTAAACTAAGTTTCGCGTCAAAATTTCAAGGAATCTTCCGAATGTCCCAATACCATTTTATGAGGGCATATTTTCTTGAACATGATTTATATTAAGTATTATGCCTCTGAATTATAATAGTCGTCAGGCTCTGGTACCGTACAAGTCGTCTGGTTCACCGGATGTTACAACATCATGACTTTGCACAAAACAAAGGCTTCTGCTTTTGATACGCATCGTGACGCTGGACCCTTAGCATCACGTTGCTCAATCATCAGGTCTGAATTCGAGGTTCTGCCTCATTATACGTCATGACGATAGGCTACCGGCGTCGTGGCACGTGGCCATTTCTAGGGCCAATCTTTACCTCTTCAATCATCAACTCACAACCTCCATTGGTACACTTCCAAAAATAATTTCATGCACTCAATTCATCACCATACTATGTCCTTAACATTCCAACACCATCAAATTCTATTAATCTTTACTAAATTAATCAACTAGGGTAACATACTTAGAGGTGACCCAAACACTAATTCCTTAACACCAAATTCATCCAAACTACATTATTTTCAAATCTAGAATATACTATAATCACCAAACCATCAAAATTCAAAACATCAAAATTTGGGTCAAGTTTTGCTTACATTAAATCCAATCCTTTCTTTCCTAATTGATTCCCTAAGCTACTTCTTTTTCATCCTATGGTTGTTTGGTGATGGTTAGCTCTTGATTTTTCCTTAGAATTTTGTAAAAGAAAATTGAAATCACTATTCCTTATTCTTCTCTAACTCACGCCCAAGAGGAGGAGAATTTCCCAATTTTTGTTATCTTCACTCTTTCGACACTTCAAGAAATGTGAAGAGTTTTCTAGAGTTTGTTGGACTAACAATTGGGCTTAAGATTTGGGCCAAGCGTAAGTATATCTTGATTGGGTCTATATACCTTAGTTATACTAATGGGCCTTGGCTTAGACTAATAAGCTTGGTTAAATGAAGAAAATGGCCAAACCCTTTAGCATATACTTTAACATATACTTAGGGCCATTAGTTATCAATAGGTCCATTAGGTCCGAATTAAGTAAGGTCCGTGAGTTTCTAAGTCATCTCAGGATTATCTCCTCCTAACATTCCAATATCACACTAGTTGAACTTATGAAAAGAATTTGGGTCGTTACAAATTCTCCCCCTTTAAAATGATTTGTCCTCAAATAAAAACATTTAAGGATATGAGGTGTACCTTCATTCGTGATGAGTTGGGGGTATTACTCTCTCATGGTTTCTTCTGGTTCCCATGTAGACTCTTGTTCATTGTGGTGTTGCCAAATCACCTTGACTGAGGGAATCCATCGAGATCGTAGTTTTCTTTCTTGTCTCTACCCACTATAGCTACTGGTTGTTCCGAATAAGATAAAAGTCTTGATGGATATCAATTATTTAGGGTTCCACACATGAGATTCATCATGCAAATACTTTCGTAGCATAGAACGTGGAAAATTGGATGTATTCTATCCATACTAGGTGGATAAGCCAACGCATAAGCTCTCCCTCCAACTCTCTGAAGTATCTGGAACTGCCCAATAAACCTAGGGTTGAGCTTACCTTTTTTGCCAAATCTCATAACTCCTTTAAAATGAGATACTTTTAGAAATACAAAATCCCCCACCTGGAACTCCAAGTCCTTTCTCCGATGGTCTGCATAACTCTTCCGAGGACTCTGAGCTCTCGGTCTTTCTCTGATTAGCTTTACTTTCTCCACCGCATCTTGTACCAATCTCCCACTTTCACTAGAGAAAATGGAACATGTCACATAATCCTAGACCCTCTAGGTGACCTTCAAATACTTTAGCCGACATGTCTTTGTAAACAGATCAACCAAGTTCTCTGCGGATGCAATCTTCGTGACATAAACGTCTCATCTCTGCACTATCTCTTGGATGAGATTATATTTTCTCTCTATATGATTTCCCTTTTTTTGGCTTCTTGATTCTTTGGAATTTGCCACTGTACCACTATTATCGCAATAAAGTGTGAGTGATTTATGAATATCTGGAATAACTTCCAAATCTCCCAAGAATTTCTGGAGCCAAACTGCTTCTTTTGCTGTTTCGCAAGCTGTTATATACTTAGCCTCCATGGTGGAGTCTACAAAACAAGATTGCTTAATGCTTCATCATAAAATAGCCCCACCACTTAAAGTAAACACTGATCCAGATGTTGATTTCCTAGAATTGACATCCGTCTAAAAATCAGAGTCTTATATCCCCTAGGGATCATTTCCTCACTATAATATACAAGTATATGATTTCTCGTTCTCTTAAGATACTTGAGAATATGTTTCACAGCCACCCAGTGATCCAATCCCGGGTTAGACTGAAACCTACTAACTACTCCCACTACAAAACAGATGTATTTTCTCATGCATAACATAGCATACATAAAGACTACCAACTATTGAGGAAATCAATTAGATTTTGACATTTGTTTTATTATTATTATTAAAATTAATTAATTGTTAATTGATTATTAATGATGATAAATAGAAGAATATTCTTGGAATCTTTTTCCATCACTTATTTTGTCTGCTAATCCATGCTTTTTTGACACATGGATTTATTAACAAAAATTGAAATAATTTTTTTTTTTTGGATAAGATCAAATAGGTGTCAAAATTATGGACAAAATAAATGTTAATTTTGACCAAATTATTGGCCCAATTTTCGGCCACTTGAGAAAAAAAAGTATAAATGGAAATTGTTTTCCATTTTGCTAGGGCTTTGCCATTTTCTCTTGTTGAGAACAAAGAAAAATGGATTAGGGTTTAAAACAAGTGATCAACATCAAGAAGAAGAAAACTGAAAAAAAAAATTGGAACTTGAATTAAGGTAATATTAAGTTCCTAATTTCTATTTTCTTGGTTTTTTTTTCTTAAGCATGTAAATATGTATAGGATATGTATAATGCATGTTTTATTTACATATATATCTTGGATATATATTTGATTCAAAATCTTGGTGTTGGTTGTTTGATTAACCTTAATAATTTTCTTTTGTTAAGCATGTGTAAGGATTAATTACTGAATTAATCTCAAAGTTTAATTGCTATTCTAGAGTGATTATTGCCAATCAAATATTGTTTGAATTATTCTTTGAGCTTTATATTGTGGTGATTAATTTTGGTGTAAATTAATTGGATTAATTTTGTGAATAAATTGAATATTGGCATGAAAAATGGATAAATATTTTTCTGGATCAGATCTGATTTTATGGCTTAAAACAGAATATTTCTTATGGAAAAATATGTTATTTGGATGATTTTGGATGTGTATTGGTTGGTGGATTAATTCCGGAGCGAAAACGCGAGAAAATAGAGAGAATTACGTCAAAACGGGCTCGCCGAGTCACGACTTTCCGAACAGTGAATTTGTCACTGTTTGGACAGCCCGAGGACTGACCGGTCACTGACCAAGTGACTGGTCGGCCCGGATAGGCGAATGGTCAACCGGTTTTACCGTTTTCCCGTTACCCGTAGTATTTGTCAAAAAATATTTTGGTAATTAATTCGTCGTGTTTCGAAATATGTTATGTTATTAATTGTTAATAAATAATATATTTAAACTACTTTGGGTGAATTAAAAATATTTGAGATTTATTAACTCACACGAAAAGTTTTTAAAATGTTTAAAAATCATTTTCACTCTTTTATCGTGCCTCCACTGCGCTTACCCCAACAAAATTGTGAATAGAGCGTTTGATTCCACATCTAAAATAATTTTCATGCTTTAAATATTTGATATTTATTTCAATTTATTTTACACATGCTTAAGAATTAGTTAATTGGATTAATTATTTTAACTGTTTGACAATACTTGAAAATCCATATAATAAGGCTTTTTTTTGTGAGTGTATTGTACACTATATGGTCTGTCTCGTCAATACGGATGTAAATAATTTTCCTGATACTGTGGTTATATCTGCCAAAGTAGTACCGCTATGGTTAAAGGAAATTTAACCATAGATGCCAAAGCAGTGAGATAGTGCATTAGTACCTTGGATGTGTTCATTGACGAGTATTGCCATGAATACGCCTCATCCAATAGATGCCAAAGTAATGAGGATCGAAAATAGTTCAGGACCTAATCAAAGAGTCATATTGGATGTGATTGATAATTGTTATCTACTTTCAAATATATTTGGGCACAATGTGACAAAGCTTGTGTCAAAAGATATTTGTGAGATCTACTTCTTTCTATAGTAAATTAAATTCTTGTATTTTGTTTAGGGATTATCAATTTATTTAAAATAGTGGAAGGGCATCCTTATATTAAAATTCCATGATAAGTTGGATGTTTTATGATATTGATGGTATTACTTTTATCTGCTAATTCATGTTTCTTTTGGTAAGTTTTGTGATGGCAGCTACTACTTCCTCTAATCCATTTTCACGTGTCTTGGACGGGAACAAATGAAAGGTCATGAGAACGTTTCTGAATGGGAATTGGATCTTAAGATTGTCTTGAGATCTGAGATGTTGAGTTATGTGCTGGATAATCCAGTACCGTTGGATATTGCTCCGGAATCGACACTTGAAGAGAGAGAGACATTTAAAAATGAAAATATGATGATCTGAAAGTCAGGTCACTCATTCTCTGTACTATGTCTCATAATCTGAAGAGGCAATATCTTGATATGCCTGACTCCTACAGTATTATAACTCAGCTAAGGGAGCTATTTTTGAACAAGGAGCATACCTTGGTATATAGGATCCTCGTGGAATTGTTCCACGCTCGTTTGGCTGATAGTAAGCCAGCAAGTCCATATGTCCTACATATGATGGATCTCATCGAGCAGCTTCAGAGGTGTGACTTCCAGCCGATTGAGACTTTGGGCCGGAATTTGATTCTTGGCTCACTCCCACCGTCACATTCCCAGTTCATAATGAACTTTAACATGCATGGAATTCGTTGTTCCTATAGTCAGTTGCATATGATGCTTCAGACTGCTGAGGAGGACATCAAAAAGGTATGCCGACACCCATTTCAAAGTCCTCTTTGCCTAGTTCTTCCTATTTTCAATCTACGAGATCTGGCATAAGATGAAGAAAAAGGAAAGAAGAATGGCTCTGGTGTTCCTCCCAAAGGAAAAATAGCGAAGCCTGGCAAGGGGAAGAAGAAAGCAGCTGATGACAAATGCCACCACTGTGGCAAGATTGGACACTATAGGCGCAACTGTCCAGATTACATAGCTTAGCTTCCATCAGACGGGAGAGAGCCTATAACATCCGCAATCCGAGAAATGCTACCGGCAGGGAATATGCCATACTATCCCCTTGAGCCTCTGACTTTCTAACTATGACAACACTGATACTCTTCTAACTACTATATACATGATAAACAATAAATATGGGACCATTGCCCAAATTCATAACATAAAATGTAAAACAATACACAGACAACTGAACACCCAACATCAATTATCTTAACAACTCTATACATGAATACTCATACACAACTTTATTATACAAATATCTGAAACTGGACTTTACTTGACTTGACTGAACTCTATCTCTGACTTGACCTGGTGGACCGAACACCCTAGTGACTTCCATCAGTATCCATCCTCCCGAGCTCGTCCTCCAGGTAAACCTGCAAAACAAAAAACTGGGAGTGGGGGTTAGATCGTTTGAACGATCTAAGTGAGTGGACGAGTTAAATCTAAAACTAAAATGCTTATTTGAAATCTCATAGTTCTGAAGTCGAAAAATCATTTTAAGAATCCTGATACTTCTGAAAACTCTTTTCAGTTTGGAAAATTCTAAATCATTTCTGTAAAACTTAGCTTTATTGAAAATTATTTCACAACTCTTGTCCATTTCGAAAAATCATGTGTATAGAAAACTTATCTCTGAAAATTCATTTCCGAAATCTATTTTCTAAAAAACCTTTTTTCTGCAAATCTATATTTGAAATACATCTCTGAAATATCTGTCTCTGAAAACTATCTCTCAAATATCTTCTCTAAAAACCTAACGCATGGGGGAGTTACATATCGTCGTCCCCAATACGCCTAACTAGTGGTCTTGGGGCGTCACATTCCCCTCCCCTACCCCAAGCCACTGAACTGATCCAGTAGTGTAGAGACCATGCTACTACCTGACCCTGAAATAGGATCAAGAGGCATCTTTCATCCCTGACATGATCCAGGCCGAC